>MU228349.1:1483893-1493899 GCA_018584345.1 Thuja plicata
TATTAATTTTCAAGGTGACCCAGTTCAAATGAGATTATTAACGGTTAAGATTAATGTTTGTTTTTATATATTAAATAAATTAAGTTTTAACTTGTACCCTAAGTTTTTCTAAGATTATTATTAATTCAAATGTGGTCTTGCAATTAAAGTTATGTTTTCATAAGTTGTGTTAATTATTATTTTTAATTAAGATATAAGGGAAAAAAAAAAAATTGTTAGTTGTGTTTTGCCTAGATTATTTTGGGCATTACATTTTCCTTGCCCACTCTAAGCCTTGTATGAAACCTTCATGTTTAGCCATATTGTTAGAACAAGGAAATGATAATTTGAATGTAGCATAATATTTGTCACCATCTCAAGACACAAACATAACCCCTACACCAGCTCCATCCTTGTTTCTAGATCCATCAAAATAGAAGTCCCAATGCTGATTAGGTTGTTCTAAATCAACATCTTGGGATTTTATTAGGTTAGGCATAACAAGATAAGATTTAGATATCATATAATTACCAAAACCACCACCATAAATAACATTATCTTGATTTGTAAAAGAATTTCTAGTAGCCCACTCATCCAACAATATATCAGGGATGCCCTATATTTGAGTATAAAAGGTTGTATAATCTTCAACATATATGATCACACAACTAGCATTGATAGGGCTTGGAATATATGGCTCTATGTGATCTTTAGTCAAAAACTTTGATTTTATGGTCACGTTTGCACCATACCTTATTCTGAAAAACATGTGAGACCAATCTAATGAGAAATATCCACCTATCTTTGTTGTAAAATCCCTAGACATACATAGGGAAAAATAAGGGGGCAAATTAATGACATAAATGTCCTATGGAATAGAAAAGTTTGGGCAAGCATGAAGGGTCAAACTTGCATTCTTAACAAAACTTAAAGTGTGGACTGATAAACCATCTAATTGAATAACTCCCTTCTCAAGAGGTTCATACTTCAAATCAAGTAAATCTACAATTTTCTTGGGCATTACTGTGCTGGTTGCACCATTATCAACCATACAGTTGTGTACTAATTTATTACCAATTATCAAGGACACATAAAAAGGAGGTGGCTTAACATTTGTAACATTCATACCATCCTTTACTGCTATTCCTTGAACATTTGATGCCTCTGTATTGGCCAAAATAGTCCTTGAAATCTCATTTAAAGCTTGTTGTGAACTCACTACTCCTTTAGACAACTCTTCCTTAAGTTAATCTTCTTTCCTAGGAATGGATAGAGAATCCCACATAGAAATAGAGGCATGCATCTTCTTCATGTTATCAACAATATTAAAAGGAACAATAAAATGTACCTTTTGAGGAGATTTAGCAATGATCTGATCTAGGTGCTTCCGATGTTGCTCCTTAGTTGTGAAAGAGGAGTGTGCTTTTAATATAGAAAAATGAGTGATGGGTATTGATTGAGTTGTAGCAGCAACCTTAGCAGCTGATTTCTCAGTGTCTAGAGCTCTTTTCTTAGCTCTAGTGTTTTCTAATATAGGTGAATCATTACTCACCCCACAAAATTATTCCTCTTGCCAATTAAGAAAGGAAGTGTCTAGAGCACTTAGATCTAGTTGTTGTTGAGTCTCATCAATGGATGCATCTTTTTGTGAACCAACCACACTTTGAACCATTAGAGCCTGATTAAGCACTCCATTAGTGCACTTTGACTGATTATGGGGCTGACCACAAGGATAACACCACTCATATTCAGCAGCAAGGCTATTCTGATTAGGAACAATATCCCTAACAACATTAAGAGGTATAGGGTTGTAAGGTCTATAAGGCCTTTGATTCTAATTTTTCCTATTGGTATTGTTGTTTCCTTGGTATTGTTTTTTGTTACCTTGGTAAATGGGCTGGCTAGGCTGTTGTGATGAGGAGCTAGCAAACTAATTTTTAGGATGAACTATTGGATTTCCTTGAGCTTTATTCCTTTTAGGATTTACCAACTCATTTCCAAAGGTTTGTAATAGGCTTTGAATTTTCTACTAGGTATCCTTTATACTTTGCAGCTCATTATTGGGGATAGCAGACATCATTTCTTCATTTTTGGAAGATGGTAAAGGTGCTAGAGGTAGGGTAATCAATGAGATGTTATAGTAAATGATAGGAAAGAAAGGCATAGGTGGCCTAGGATCTATCTTCCCTACCTCAATAAGACTATTCTACACTCTAATAGAAATATCAAAAGCTTGAGGTAAAGAATTACCCCCCATTGATTGAATCATAACTGTGATGTCACTATTCAAACTCTTAAGAAAGTACAAAAATGAATATTCAGCAGAGGGTCTTACCATAGCATGGATTATGTTCCAAGTCTTTTGAAATCGTAGATTGAAATCACTCATCTCTTCTTGTGGAGCCCTTCTGATAGTTGTTAGTTTCTCCACCAAAGAAAGATTATCAGATTTTTCTTAAAGAAACTTAGATAATTGCTCACCTAGTGTATCCCATGTAGCAATAGATCCAACTAGAAGCATTGTGAACCATTCCAATTCTTTTCCGTTCAATGATGCAGCCAATAGCTTCAAAGCTACATCCTCCTCTGTAATGTGGTGAACATTGCAAAGAGATGCAGCATCTCTGATATGCTCAATAACAGTTGTTTGTCCTTCTCCCGTGAAATATGGTAACCCTTTCAAGGCTACCAATAGAATTTTTTTGTGAATGGCAATCCTTAAAGGGCTTCCCTAATCAAAAGACACAAATGGCAGCCTTGTAGTCATTCTTGGTGGTTTTGTAGTAGAACTAGAAGGTGTTGGTTGATCCTCTTTTGCTGGTTGTTCAAGAACAACTTGAATTTGAAGTGTTGGTGGACTTTCAAAAGATTCTTGATCTGAATATGGAAATTCAATATTGTAGGAGGGAGGAGCTGAACTTATTTTAGACCTTCTTTTTCTTGGTCTTCCTAGTTTCCTACCTCCTACTATAGGTTGGAAGGAAATCTCTTTTTGACTTCTAGGTACTCTCTGCAAACTTCTTCCCCTCCTAGTGTGTGAGAGCTACAAATACTCAAACTCTTTTACACTCCTTGTTTGGATTCTACTCATGTATCACAAGGAGTCCCACCAGGCGTGCCAAAAACTATTAAGGCCTTGAAATATCACCCTAACTCAGGCATTAGGGCATACTAATATCTCATGGTAAAAATGGAAACCTTCCTGAGTTATGGGTAGACTCTGATTAGGAAGGAATCTCTAGATTCTAGGCCGATTCCTATTGGTTTGGAATTTTACCTATGACTGATTCTCTAATTGGGAAAAGGGAACAAAAGGGATAACTTCAAAAATGAATGAATAAAATGAGGTGATATACCAAACTAGATTCAGACTAATCATAACTTCAAACAAGCATCCACAAGAGACACACTACTGAGATTTGTAATAGACATTCACTTTTCAACATATAGGTTGACCTAAAGATCTCACTATCAGGGTTTGCACCACAAATAATGATGATCTGCCAACAAACATATAGATTCTACAAAAAGTTAGATTTTGATAACTTAGAGAAGGAATTGGTTTAATTCACTAATCTATGTTATAAAACATATCACACTTAAATGTATAAATGGAGAAGAGGATTGATATCAAAACTCAAAAAATATGTGAATAATGGGAGCACTTTATTTATTTTCTTCAAAATCTGTAATGGTTAAATGCCAAGATACAAAAAGATGCCAAGGAATAAAGTACATTCACTTGAACACAATCTTGCATCAAAAAATGAACCTATGGTTACAAAATGTATGTAGAACACACAAAGGAACTGATATGTTCACAAAACCACCTTCTCCCTAAATTCTGAACCCCTAAAACTGACTAGGAAGTTCATATATATACCCTCTCAAGGCCAATTTTAAAAATCAAATTCCCTCCAAAAGTCCTTCAAAACCCTCCAAATCAACTGGACAACCCTAAATATTAGGCATAATTCATGCCTTAATCTATGCCCCTAATGTTAGTTGATAACACATACATCTTTTATTAAACTTAACCAACATATATCAAAAAACCTATAATCAACAATCCTTAACCCCATACATATAACCCAAACCATTCCCTAAATCAATGTCAATAGCATAACCTAAGGTCAATCATGACCGACACCTAGCATCTTACAACACTTTGAAAAATATCCACACATCTCCATTGGCTAGGTGGTTGTCGTGGCACTTGGAATTTTGGGATTCTGGCTGTCGTGCACTGCATTGTTTAATGCCTGTCACCGGATTCCAAAGTTTATCAAAACTTGGCCTTTCTTTTTCTTTTGCATTGTATTTATATTTTAGGGAAAATATGAGGGTTTTAAACCCTAGCCCATGGCATTTCTCATGCTGTAATTGTGGCATTGAATCTAGTTTTTTTATTGCTTCTCTATCATTGAGATTTTGATCTGGAGTTCATCACTAGGATTTCGAAGTTCGGTTGTTGTTTTTAAGCTCCACTCTATCTTCTCTTGGCTGGAATATAGTTATATCTCTGTGGGTTTATTCTACCTTTGGCTATGAGCATGTCATTCGAGCATGGAGCTCGAGCTCCAAATCTCGAAGTGATTATTTATAACAAAAAGAGCTCAGGCTCTTTGAATTGGAGTCATTCTCACTGATTCTAGGGTCGAGCTGCACTTAGCGATAGAGTGCAGGGATTTGGATATGGATTTTGGCCATAATGAATGGAACTGTTCATGCTTGTTTGATCATGATGCTTGGGCTCCAAAACATTACATCTTGGCTTTATTGACTCTAGATAAATCATCTTCTATCTTCAAATTTACATTCTGCTTACTGTTGATGTCCCTATTGCATTTCATTGAAAGTTCTAGTTGCACTTGATGAACATATTTGTTTCCCCTTAAATTACTACAATGATTTTGGGATTTTTTCATTCTCTTTTGTTATTTTTTGAATTGTAGCTTATCTCTTTTCTTACACCACTATTAGTTGATCCTTTTTTGTGGCCTGGAAAACTTGAGCTATTGCATAGATGTGTTACTCCACTTGTGATATGCCTCTGGAAGTAGTTACATTTTGTCGGCTCCTTCACTAGATGTTTGCATAGTTGTCAATTTGGATTTTGTCTTTGTCTTTGATTACTGTCGATAGTGAACATCATGTTTGAACATTACCACTCCTTCTCTGTCAAGACCTACAATAACCACCATGTTTTACCTCTCTTTTTTGACACCGTGATTTGAACTATGATGGACATTTCTTTAAGATGTTGTCTGAATTTATCCATTGTTTGGTCTCCACCTTGCAATAATGACAAGGACAAGTGTAACATATGCAGTTTTGACTCCAGTAAGAATGGTTGTCCCTAGGGTTTGAGCATGGACTCATGACACCTATGAACATTACTGTAACACGCCTGATACTTTAAAATGAATTTTTTCATTGTAAACAACATTATTTTTTCTTGAACATGTATGTTACATTTGATAATAATGTTATCCATCTCGTTCTTCATATGCCTAGTTTACTTTGATAACACGATTTATTCAGTTCTTCTATGCATGCATATTAGTTTGCAAAATATATATTACTATTATGATCTGATGTCTCTTTATAACAACATTACTGTTATTTGTCTTTTAGGAAAACAATGTCATTATTTATTTTGTTACATGCATATTCATTGTAAAATACATATCACTGTTATCCATTACTGTCATTAACCATGTTTGGTGAACTCCTACTACCACCTATCTTTGAAGGCACTGTTATTTGATTTCCTCTTATCATGTACACCTGTAGTCACATTTTTAAACAACATTATAATTGACCTTCATTGTGAATAATTGAATAACAATATTACCTTATCATTTGATCGTTCTACAATTCACCCCCTTCTACATATCAGTTTGCAATTTGATAATATTGTTTATGATCTTGCCCATTATATGCATATCACTTTGGATCACAGTGACATATATATTTTATATCTTTAGACAACGCTATAATTTGATTTTCTTAAATATGTACTTTTTAAGCACTGCATCTGTATATGCACATCACTTACATTTGATATCACTGTAATTTGATCATCTTCCTGCACATTAGTAATGAATTCTTCCTCCTTTGCACATGCACAACTTATCTAGAACATATTCATTATGTAGCATCTTTTTATTGCATTTGATAACACTGCATCTTGGCATTAATAGCATCAACACAGTTTGGTGAACTCCTTCTGCTTTATTCTTTGATGACACCATTATTCATTCATTTTGTTCATGAGCACTAGTACTTATGACAAAATTAGAATGAACTCTGTATCTGCATTCCTCTTCTGCATTTGACCTTTCACTCTATCTTTATGAACTCATAACATTCTTTCCCTTTTGATAATGTATCTTGTGAGGTTCGAGCACGGGATCGTGACACTCACTGCACTTTTCTTTGTTTACTACTATTAGTGAATTCATAGTTCATTACTCTTTGCATTTGAATGCACTTCTGTTTATTCTATTTGAGAACATCACAATAAAGTTCAAAATGTTAGGTTAGTAAATATGACCAACTGATCATCTTTTGGGTGTAAATGCCATGTTTCATGAACATTCATGAATGAATGTCGGTTGATTTATTGTGTTTACTAACTTAGCACTACCTTGTTGTTCTCAAAAATGTTTCTAAGCTGCAGGAACTAAGTCCCTTTAATTCAAATTTTTGGTTTTACAACACAACTCTTTTATACAATGCAGAATGATAACCATAGATAGTAAAAGGTTTCATGGAGCTATGTCCCTTTGATAATATTATTCTATTGATGTAGATGCATATTTTTCCATTGTATTGATGTTTTTGGTAAATGCGCAGCTCTGAAAGTGTGATTGTTGTATGATACTTTTAGGTTTTAATGTATTTCTTAGATCAAATTTGGATCTAACACTTTTTCTTCCATGATGCAGGATAGGACCTAAAGACCTAAGATGTGGGACTATGACTGTAACGTATGGAATGGATTTTGTTACTAAAAATGTAAGATAAAATATGTGTGTTGGGGGTTGATTTGATTTGTAGTTTGATTGTGGGTTAATCATCTTGAAATGTAAAGTGTTGATGTGTAAGTTGTTTTTAAGTTGCCTAGAATGTATTGAATCCCTTAACCTTAATTGAGTTATATTTATTAAGTATTGCAATTGTGATTAAGGAGAAGATAAGATGTTCCTTTTTTACCCTCAAATGCACAAATGGGAGATCCAAATTGATCAACCCAAGAGAAGGGTTGATGCACAAATGAATCAACTATTTGGAAAGGAGAATAACAAAGGAGATACCTTAAATTATGTTAATTATATGTATAGAAATGATATATGATAGTAATTGAAGAGATGGGAGAAATGCACTAACCTTGAAATATTGCAGATTAAAGAATGCTTTTTTCTGAGGTCTGTATTGAGTTTCTGGAAAAACTGACAGTTGATACCAAACTAAAATGTAGAGGTGAACAAAACCCAGAAATTATTTTCCATTCTGATGTCATCTTATGAAAAAGGTTAACCTTGACCCACAAATGTCAACCCTGACCCAATAATGTCGACCTTGACCTGCACAGATCTGAAAGTGACTTTGTTCACGGATCTTGAAATTTTGTTGAAAAGGTATCCAGATTTGGGTTCAAATCCACTATTCTGTACCTATACCTACAAGAAAAATAGGTTTGTTTGTTGTGGGGGAGGCGTTTGCCTTGGTCAAACCCTGGTTTTGGAATTAACCTTAAATATATGTAATTGAAATTGCAGAAATGGACAAAGTAAATGTAGAAATTCACCTTGCTTGAAAAAGTCCTTGTGGCGGATTCAAATCCTTGAATCCACAAGTATGCTTCAAATGTAGAATGTAGAAAGGTAGGATGTCTTCAATCTCTTGCTTGTAGATCTCCAACACCAAGTCTTGAATGGGTTCTTGAATTTTGAATAGGCTTGGAAGAAAGTGGATGGAGAGATTACAAAAAAGGGCACCTTGTAGCTTCAATCCTTCAATGGCCTCCAATGGATGTCCTTCATGAAAATTTATACTTGAATGAATGAATTCTTGCTTGAAATATTCCTTGATTGCTTGCTTGAACTTCACTTGATAATGCTTGATGATAATTCTCAATCTTGCTTAGAGAAAATGAGAGAGAAAGCTTCCCTTTTATATGAAATTAGGGCACAATCCTCCAAGGAGGCCTACATAGGAGGATTAAATTCCCATTAAAGCCTTTACCCCTAGGAGAGGACCTATATTAAATATAATTTAGGAATCAACGTTTCGAAACCCGAAACAGCTGACCCAGAAGTGGGAAATACTTTTTGCAAAGGCCGACCTCCTGAAACTGCAAGACCCCGGGATTTGAACCCTGGGTCAAGGTAGAGTTCAACCCTGACCTAGGTTAGGGTCAAGGTAGAAATAGACCTAAAATGTTGACCTTGACCCTAAAGCCCAGAATCAGCAGTCTGTAATCCAGAATGCAGAAATCAGGCCAAACAGGAGTGGAAAGAGAAACATAATAGGGAGGAAGCCATGTTAAGATCAGGAACCCATTCAAGGAAATTACCATGACCCCAAACCACTTACTCAAAAGGCTAAACATGTCTACAATGGAAGTGCTTCCATTTTTTGACTATACATTTAACCCCCACTTTAGCAAGAGTATGAGCTCAACACAAACTCTTGGTAAAGGAGATTATACAGAAAAGATAATCTTATCGGAACCAAAAGGGATAAAGAAACCTCAAGCCCCCAAGGGACCTAGGTCTTTATCAACCCTAAGATCATGATAAGAGAGACATCACTTAGTTAAGTAGAGAGAGAGAGAGAGGGTGTGATTATCTTTCCCAATGAGAACTTATGTCTCATTGTGAACCACACAAGAAGTGTAACTGGAAAGATGGAAATGAACTGCCTAGTGAATGTGGCTACTCACTAGTCAACCCATCAGGGAGATCCATTCTTAAAGGGATCAAATTATTGTAAATTTAAAACTGGTGGGATCAAGAGATCCGTGTAAATTTAAACTGGAGGGATCAAGAGATCCTGAAAAAAATAAAAATGTGTGACCATGCTTGAAGGATTAGTTTCTTTTAATCCATAAAGGGAAAATTTTGTATATCTTGAAAACTATTTTGAACGTGCGTGTGTGAAAAAAAGTGAGTAGAGTGTATGCCCCCTTGTTAAAGTCATTGCTAACACTTTAACAGGAGCAATGGTTTTAACGAAAACATAAGCAACTCTACGGATTACGTTTCCACTGCGATATGCCCCCAAAGGAAGACAAATCAAGGGAAATAAAACATAAAAATACATAAGGACATAAAAGGGATCTACCTAATGTGGGGTCAATATGATCATAAGATAACATTTACATAGAAATATAATATTATTGCAAATGAATTGACATCATTCCCCAAAGAAATTAGAACTACAATCACAAAGGAGGAAAGAAACTTGAGAATTTACGAAGAGGAATCTTTTCAGACCACAACCTGGAGACCAAAAAGAATTGGTGCTACCATGTCACAGATCCAAGCAGATTGTACAAGGAAAACAATTACAAATAATAGCACAAGTACAACATAACATGAAAAAACATATAGAAGAATGTAGATACATATAGAAGAATTGAACAACAGCTATGATTATTTTATCACCTTATACCAATAGAGTAACAAGGGTTGTATAAAAGAATCTAACAAACATTTAGAAACACATTACGGGGGAAGCACATTACAACATATAAACACAACAGGACTACCATAAAGGGTGAGCCAATCAAGCATGTTGTCAACCTTCCCCATCTTGGCTTATATTATTTAGGGTAGGTGGGCAACTCACAAGAGGGACTATATCCAATTGTTGGAATAATGATACATTTGGCATCAGTGAATGCACTTAGTGAAAACACTTATTCGGTTTTGAAGTACTTACCGAGCTCATCACTCAGTCTACAGCAGTTACCGAGCATTCAGTAAAGATCACAGATCAAACAGTTCAAACCGAG
>MU228349.1:1515643-1544643 GCA_018584345.1 Thuja plicata
TTGAGATCGCTTCCCTACCTAGTTCAAACCTTTCCTAAGATTTTCAATCATATCAGTTTGCATGTCAACAACTTTTCTCTTTTTTGATGTTGCATCTATACCCAATAATTTTAATGCCCCTTCCAACATTTTGTTTATGAGTACAACTAAAAGCAATTGAGCTTGTTCAAGTGTTTCTAAATTATCAAATTTAGCCAATATTTCTCTTTCTATCATATTCATTTACCTCTTCTTAGCAAGACTTAAAGGTTGAACATTAGCAAGTGATCTCACATTTTCCACATCCATTGTAAGTAAATGATCTAATTTTCTATAATTAATATTTCTCTTTACAGTTTGAGCTAAATTTATATGTTCATCCATACCAGTAGTAGCATGCGATCCTGAACCTTCTCCAACATCAATTGTCTGAGCTTCCGTAGGGAGTGATCCCGACCCTTCTTCAATGTGCAATTCTTTGACTTGACATGACCCTCCTACTATAGCTTGTCCTTCACCTTCCTTAGTTTTATGATAATATGTCAATGCAGCTTCACAATTTCTTTGTTCAGCACCAGGTGATCTTTTTCTAGTAGATTTATGTTTTCTTCCCTTCTTGTTCCCCATTTCTTCTCTTCAAAAATAGTCTTCAAAAAGATCAGCTCAATTAAAAAAAAATTCTTCAAAAAAATACTTTGATATAGTATTTGTCCTCTTTAAAATTAATGAGCTTTAGTATTTGTACTCTTTCACTTAATGAGCTTTAGCATCTTTGATTTGATGTTGAAGTTTTGTAGTCAAAATTTTTACTTTTAATTTGCAATTTCTATCACTCTCAAGCTTGCAAATAACATGAGAAAGTTCTTTAGATTTAAAATATATTATATGTACTTATAGGCATGCAAAACTTATTTTCCAAATTTTTATTGTCATGAAATCAATTGATAGAATCCTCCAAACAATCTAACTAGTGACATAGTGTGCATCTAATTTTCAATCCATTTTTTCCCAACAAAGATGAGTTTGGTATTTAAAAAAAAATTATAAGCCCAATAAACCTTAAAAATGATTGACTTTGATTAGAGAGAATGATCTCTATACCCCATGATTTCATCATTTTATACTTTCTTAGAAAATGTTTTTGATTAAGTAAAATGGGTTTTAAAGGGTTCCTGAAACCTGAAACATAGCTTTAAAATATAACAAAAAGCCTAGACTTAAATGAAATAGAGTGTAAAAATAGAATAGGGCAGCACAGGGCCAAAATAAAAAACAAAACAAGATTCTTAAAATAAAATACCACAGGGATAGAGAGAAGGGCCAGGGACAGTCAAGATAAGTCTACCATCACGGTGGCCGCCTTGGCCTCGAGCAACTCCATATTCGCAGTTGAATCCTTAATCTTCTGGAGATCATTCCCCATATCGAAATCGAGCTCCACTTTCTTAGAAAATGTTAAACATGGGTTGTTCAAAAGATAAAATTAATAAATTTCAACAATTTGTCTTCACCAATTCATAAATTGGACAAAATAAAGCATCAATCCAATGTAAGATAGCATTCTCGATAATGTTAAACCTAAAAACCCTCACCTTTTGTTAAAGAATATTAAACTTGTTTTGACATAACAATACAAAAATAATAATTAATTTTAATTTTTTTTAAAGTTAAAAATTAAAAAATTTATTTATTGTATTTAATAGATCAATATTTTTTTTGATTGATAATAGGCCTAGGCCCTTTATATTATAAGCTTTAATGATTACAAAGTTGATTTTATATTCAAACGGGCACTGGTAGGAAAGAATGAAGAAGAAAAACTCTAGTCTAGCCCGGGACCTTAGTCCTTATATATTTAAAATTTACATATTAAAAGGGGCATACCCCAATTTCTATTAATAGTTAAAGATTGTCCTTTCATAATCTCTTGTAATTTTGAGAATTATCTACATTTGCCTCATCATTGTGAGATCTTTTTGAAAGGCATGCCTTTATAACAATTAATTTGGATACACATTGTGATGAGAAGGCAAGCTTTGTTTGATCCTTTCATTAATATTTAAAGACTTTGATCGTTCCTTTATTGGAAATGAATTTCTTTATCATAAGCTGCACATAAATCTTCTAAATAAGAATGTCGTTAGTAGTCCTTATGATATTTCAATTGAAAAAGGGAGGAAACCCAAATAGGATTTTATAATTACCTTTTCATATGTTAGATGTGTTATTTGATTATCCGAATATCAATATTTTATTAAAGGTCAATATCTATATTGTTTATCTTGTCATGTGTATCTATTTATATTTTAAAAGGAAATACTTCAATTTTATAGTTTGAATATATTTATTTGTTTTGTTAAAAGTCTTCTTGTTTAGCATATATCTCTTATTATTATCGTCTTATAGTGTACTGTCTTTATGTTATAATCTTTGATCCTATTTAGATTTGTTCATCTTATGATTTAACTAATCTTGTTTTAGCGTTAATAATATTTTATTTGTTGTTCCAATATTTGTATATTGATCATGTCCAATACGAAATGCTAAAGAGCCACTTTAAAATAACCTTTTTTCATATATTATCCTGCTTAAAATTTACATTCCATAGATTTTTTATAACTGATATGATTTACTAAACTGATGATAAACCACTAAGTATATACCATAAATTACATTGTTGTGTAAATTGAAAAGAAACTATGGTACTAATGCTACTCTAGGTGTATGATATATAAGGAGATTAAAATTTACAAACAAAATTTTCTAGCCAAATAACATCACAAAGAGAAGAAGAAAGAACAAACAAAACAGAGACCCAGAGAAAGAGATTACAAACAAAAACTAAACAAGAGCCACAAAGATTCATAACTCCACATTACAAGGCTCAAGAATAATGATGTCTTCATCAGATTCCAAGTTGAGGTCCATGAGAACTTCCTCTACCTCCACTCTGGGATGCTTGATATGCTTAGTCTGTGTAGCTTTACGAAGGAAGGGGAGGCGAACCACATATTGCTTTCAATCATGGAGCTCCACAAGAGGATGTAATTCTTCTCCCACCGAGGTGAAGAAGAGCTCAGTCTAATTTCTATTGTCTTTGATTATATTATGCCACCTTAGAAGAAAATGTAAATATTTGAACATTTTCAGGCCATAATTTCTTGAAGGACTCTTCATCCTTAATGTAAATAATGGGTCTTTTGCAACATTAAGGAATCTAAGCCTACCCAGTGGAAATGTCATGTAATCCTCAGGGTGAGGAATTTCCATAGGATTTTTAATGCTCTCAACCATATTATCCAAGCATTTTAGCCATGTATTGTCAAACAGAGCAATGCATAAGTTTTTGATATACAAGTGTTTGATCTTTTCCCTAAAAGCAACAACAATGAAGATGTCAATCATGTCTCCATTGGTGCACCAACTTCTGTTGTATTCTAGGTCTCTTTCCCCAATAATTTTCTAAATAGCCAGTCTAGAGATGTTGTCGACCTTATTTAGGATGTTTCGCCAACGTTGAGGTTTTGCATGCCCTACGAATGCCATAGTCTGCTCTTCAAATCTATGGTATGGAGAGATGGTTGTCTCTATGATTTGGGAAAAGAGAAGAGGAATTTTTCAGCTATGGAGTATCTAATTTGCCAAAATAGAGAAGTCTAGAAATCAGAGTTAATATCGCCAATAAATTTCTAGATTGTGGGAGATCTGTCCAGCTTTCTCTCAATGAGTCGATTAAACAATGATCACCTAAAAGAGTGGACATGCATAGTAAAAAAAAGAAAGGTGAGGTAATATGGAAGTTACCAGAACCCTATATCTGAGAAGTGAATATGTTTTAATAATGGCTCGATGAGGATTACAAGGTTTAAAGCTCCTATTCCAATATTTGAAGCCCTCTAAGATTTATCAATTATCTACGATAATATATTTAGATTTTGAATAAGGATAATTAGGTCCCTAAGGATATGCCTATATCTCATGAAAATTCTATTAGAATTTTTGGCCAGTTAAGCCAATCTGGATGACTAAGGTAGTTTATGTGTGAGGAGTTAAATAAATGAGAATATTGCTGTCATTTCTGATATTATGATAAATTTTCTTTTTGAATAACAGGAAGAAATCATGAAAAAGTTATTGGTTCATAGCTTAAGTTAGGACTAATCAAATAAGAGTCTTCCCCGTCGACACCTTTATTTGCTAAGGCATCTACCTCTTTGTTTCCTTCTTAGAAAATATGCACAAATCTAGTTTCCTAGAACTTATCCACTAGATCGATTATGTTTTCAAGTTTAGAGTTTAAAATCTAGTTAGGAGTGCTTCTTATTCTTAGATCATTGAGGATTATTTGTGAGTCCCCTTCAATAATTAGCTTTTTAATCCCAATCTTCAAGCTCAATTTTAAACCTTCGTTAATTGCTTCAAGTTATGCAGTTATTAGTTGAAATGCCAAGGGGTTTTTCCCCTGTAGGCACCCATTCTCCCATTTCATTCCAAATTATACACCCTAGACCATCTTTCCCTAGATTACCTTGAGATGTTGCGTCAAAGTTCAATTTCATAGATTTGCAAGGGGTAGGTTCCCATTTGCATTGGATCCTTGCTACCTTATTAGCTTTGCCATGTAACATCTGAGGGATGATTAAGCTTTTCCAGTATTTTCTCATATCTGCATCCCAATCAGAGAATGATCCTTCTTCTTTGTAGGTATTCCTTAATTGATTATTGGTGACCTCTATAATACTAGCTTCAATTTTATTGATTAAAGATTCTCCATCCATAGTAACATCTGAAAAAATTCTTTTATTTCATTCTTTACAAATCTCCCACATGAGGATCGATGGAGTGATTCTCCAAAGTTTGCTAAACACTTTGGATCCCTAATGAGGTCAACTTCTCAAGAAACTCTAGAGATTTTTAGAGGAGGCTGAAGACCAATTAAGTTTATTGCATAGCCATTTCCAACAATATCTAGAAAATGGAGAGTCACATAGAAGATGTCCTGCAGTTTCAGAGGCCTTTTTACATAAAACACATCTAGAGGGACCTTCAAATCCTAACTATGTGAATCTATCAGAGGTTAATATTCTATCTTGCATTACATTCTATAGGAAAATCCC
Organism: Thuja plicata; assembly: GCA_018584345.1. Lineage (NCBI taxonomy): Eukaryota > Viridiplantae > Streptophyta > Pinopsida > Cupressales > Cupressaceae > Thuja > Thuja plicata. The sequence goes on from MU228349.1 coordinate 1,520,740, forward strand.
TACCTTAGGAAGACAAGCTAAATCCCAACATTGTAAGTTGAGAGGAATGTCCATTTTATCCCATTCTTGAGAGTTTATGATAGTCTCATAACCTTTCTTTACACTATGTTTACCATTTTTTGAAGCCCCCCAGATCAATCTATCATTTCTAGCTCTATGATTTACTTTTCTGATTAGCAATAAAATATCGAATGTTGTTATTTCCTCCTATGATAAAGTTGTATTTGATGCATTTTTCCATTGCCATCCTTCCTATGATTTCTCAATATAATCTTAATAGTGTGTTCCCCATTTATGTATTAGAGTATTTTTTATGTTGATAGGGAGATTAGTTTTATCTAGGGCATGGATTCCATCCCAACAATATGCCCCAAAAAGGGCATCTTGTCCATTTCCTATGTTCGATGTTAGATTATTTAATATTAGCTCTCTGTTTTGCATCATGAAATTCTAGATTTTAGAGCCTTTGGGTGGGTTTTTAGTTCACAAAAGAGAAATTGGGGCCAAACTAATTAAGTATTTGTGGTATAAGATTTTATCCCATTTACTATCATTTTCTTGGTACATCCCCCAAACTAGTTTAGCTCCTAGAGCCTCATTTTGCCAATTTAGATTTTTTATCCCTAAACCTCCAAATTCCTTAGGTTTACAAATTTGGTCCCATTTTATCATAGTCAGTTTCTTTATGTCTTTTGTTCCTTTCCAAAATAATTTTTTAATTTTTTAATTTTAGTTGGTTTCCAACACCTTTAGGAAGTGGAAGATAACACATTTGGAATATGGGGATAGCTGAGAGTACAACTTTGATCATTGTGGCTCTTCCTGCTTTATTTAGGTACTTTCCTTTCCAACTTTCCATTCTCTCGTCTATTTTAGCTGCAATTGAATCCCATGTTTTTCTTGTTTTTAGACCCTTTTCCAAATGAATACCAAGGTATTTACATGGGAATTCCCCTTTATTAAAGCCCATAATGTTGCAAATATCTCTTTCTAATACAAGCAGAGTATTGACAGCATTAACATCTTGGCCAAATGCTTTCGAATATGCTTTGATGATATCTTTTAATTTATATGCTTTGTTCCTTGATGATTCTCTTGGAAGGATTGTATCATCTGCAAATTGTTGATGTGTGATGTTTTTTACATCTTCAGTCACTTTACACCTTTAATCTTTCCTTTTGTTTGTGCCATCTTTATGGACCTACCAAAAGCTTCAGCCATAATAATAAAGTGGAATGGTGGGATGGGGTCCCCTTGTCTGATTCCTCTAGACATGTCAAAGAAACCTTCGAGAGACCCATTGATTAAAACTAAAAATTTTGGCATTAAAATATAATTAAAGGTTAAATTAACACATTGATGGGAAAACATGAATGCGCGCATTATTTTGCATAGGAATCTCTAGTCTACTTTGTCATAAGCTTTACAAATATATAATTTCATCAACATAAAAGGGTCATTTTTTGTTTGGGCTAAATGGATTAATTCTTGTATGATTATTATTCCATCGTATTTTGATATGTTAGGGACAAAGCCTATTTTTTCTTTCTGAGATGAGTTTGTGGATTACCTTTTTAAGTCTATTGGGCAAAGCTTTGGAAAGAATCTTAAAAATAGTATTACAAAATGCAATCGATCTAAAGTCAACAGGAGATTCAGAGTTTAATTTTTTTGGAATAAGTGCAAGGAAGGTATTGTTGATTTCTAATAGAAGTGTTCCTAAATTTTGGGTAGCTTCTATTGCTTCCCATAATTCTTTTCCAATGATGTCCTAGCTTTTTTAGAAGAAAAAATCTTGGAAGCCATCTAACCTGGGGGATTTCTTAGGGTTGAGAGAGAAGAGAGCTTCTTTTATCTCTTCACTTGAGAATCTATTATTAAGGTATTTGTTATCTTCATTAGTTATTATTCTACAAATTGATCTTAGCATTTCATTTTGAGCATTTAGATCAAAATATTCATCATTGTTAAGGGTATCTGCATAATATTCGAAAAAAAATTTAGTGATTTGATTTGGATTATCAGTCTCTAACCCCAAATTGTCATGGATTTTGGTAATTCTATTTATGTTTTATCTATTTAAAGTACTAGTATGAAATAATTTGGTGTTTCTATCTCTTGCTTTTAGCCAAGTCTCTCTTGACTTTTGTTTCCAATATGTTTCTTCTTTAGCCAAAATAAATTATTTCTTATTTAGTAGTTCTTTTTATTTAAGAAAATATTTGTCATTCATGCCTTTTTCTATAACTATTTTATTTAAATTTTTTATTTCTTCTTCGTTATCTAGTTTATCTTTAAATATGTTTTTAAAATTTTTATTATTCCATTTGATTATTTTTTCCTTTATCATTTTTAATTTTTCCATAAATCAAAACATTTTAGAGCCTTCAAAGTTCTCTTCTTCCCACCACTGTTTAACTTTCTCTAGGAAGCTATCCTCTAGAAACCACATGTATTCACATTTAAAAAGACATCTGACTGGTTTTTGTTGTTCCAATATTTCTAATTGTATAGGGAAATGATTTGATCCTACAAATGGTAATATACTATTCTTTTTAGAAATATTAATATTATAAAGGTCACCTCTGATTACAAATCTGTCCAATCTTTCCGCAATATTCTAAAATCCCTTCCTTCTATTGTTCCAAGTAAAAACTCCATTAGAAGTCGAGATATCCAGGAATGAATTTTCCATAAACCAGTTTTTAAAATCCATCATTGCTAGTGTTTCTGTTTGTAGTCCTCCAAATTTTTCTTTAAGGTTTAAAATAGCATTGAAGTCTCCTCCCAATATATAATTTGCCTGCAGATTAATGTTCATGAAGCTATTAATCTTTGTCCAAACAAAAAAAATTCTTAGGAGGGTGTGGGACCATACACATTGATGATATTGAATTTAATATTATTTCTGAAGCTTTTAATTTTGCCAGTCATCCAATTATTAGTAACTATTATTAAATTAAAATCAACCTTTCTAGGATCTTAGATAATATAAAAACATCCTCAAGCTCCCATCGATTCTATAAATTCACACTTCCAATAACACAATTTCTTTTTAATCGTTTCTCCTTCTTCTTTATTAAGTTTTGTTTCCTGAATTAATATAATTTTTTATTCGAATAGAGTAAGGTTGCCCTTCTTGTTAGGGGCATTTAAGCACCTTACATTCCATGAAGTAAGCATCATAATTCCGTGGGAAGGTTCTTCCCCTTCCCTGCATTTTGAATGTCACTAATTTTTATTTGATTTATAGCAAGTCCTGTAGCTGTTCTGAGTTCTACAAGACTTTTTCTTCCCCTTTTCTTATTGATTTTTCCACATTTTGGTTTACCTATGCCCTCCAAATTTGTAGACATTCCTAATTTATTTTGAAAATTGCAAGCATTTTTTGCGCTTGCAGCTATTTCTATATCTTCTTTTTCTTCTTCTTCATTTATGATTGCTTCCATTAGTAATTCACTTAATTGACGCTTCTCATTTCCATCATCTAGAGCCATATTAATCTCTTCATTGTTTTGTTCCCTACTATCATTAATAGTATTCTAATGTTATGGCCATTGTGTAGGACATTGCCCTCCAAATTCTTCCCAGTTCTGAGTGTCATCCATAAGTTTCTGTTCTGAATCTTCTAAAAGGCTTAAGGTATCATTACATAGAATTGTATGGACTTAAATTGGGATTTTGAATTTTTTATATCATTTTTAGTTGATTTTGATATTTTGGTGGATGTCCATTGGTGTGGAATAATCATGCTCAAGGCCTTTCTTAGGAATATTTTATTCAATCTAAGGACTACTTCTCCCTTTATGAGGTGCATTTAGCTTGTCAACCCAGGGACGTATACTTGAAATGGTCGGCACGATATGTGCACTAGGTTCCTTAAGGAGTCATTTTGCTTATGCTATAGGAAGGCAAAAATGCATAAAAGAAACCTACACTACTGCTGCAGGAAAAGATACATTTATCTCCTTACTAAAATAAATGCTAGAATTTGCAAACTCTACTTAAACCTATACTTCAGCCTAGAACATTCATTATAACTATTCTTGCAGATGCTGCAGGAACATTCACAAGGTATGATGCTACAGGAAGAAATTGTAACTTCTATTTGAAATACTGGAAATGCTAGAAATGCTGGAAATGAAATCTATTCTATTCTAACCTATTCCACCTCCCAAGTGGGCCCCCTTGGTCAGTTTCTACTAATCTATTAACACAGAACGTAAACCAAGAATTACTTCATTGTATTTCAAAAACTCATCACATAGAAACAATACATGAAACTTGAAATAGATTGTTGTATAACAGTTTTCTTCCAAAAACTTCTTTCTCTAACTTTCCTATGAAACTTCAAACTATCGGTCCAATCCCTATATATAGAGGATCGAACACTTATTACAAAACAGAAAAGAAACTATCTTGCTGAAAACATGCCGAAGAAGAAGATGGAAATGCAACAACCCGCGATGTGGGTAATAAAGCTCAGGAGACCAGTTCAACATAATAAAGTGCAAAGGGAATATAGGAACACTAAATCCTTGCATCCTGGAATAATGGCTCCTCCATTGTAGCAGCCATGTTTCCTAGTGCTATGATTATCACTCCATCGTAGCTGGTTCTCAACAGTCTTCCTTGAATGTTGTCGACCACTCTCCAGCCACTTTCTCTCTTGTCAAGTTAGTTATGATGCAGAAATATTCATGCAACAAGCTTAATCAAATTAAATCTAGATATTAGAACATATATTCTGATGGTTTTATGAAATACTGCACTATATACATATAATATTAGCAAAATATGTCACAAACATCTACCCATGGTTTATCAGTTCTATCTGGACTTTATCACAAGTTTTGACTGGCTAGGCTCTCAAATGTTTTGTCATAAACTAGAATAGAGTATTTAAAATTATACAAAATAAAGACAATAATTTGGCCTTATCATCTGCCCCTTGGTTAATCAAATGCTTGTCCTCAAGCATTGCATCTTCTGGCAATTGACCTAAAGTCACCAAATTTAGTTCTTCCTTGCCTCTAGCTTTCGAAGGAGTAGTAGAATCCTCTTGTTCTTTCCCACACTTCCCTTCTGTGATCCTCCTGTAGCTTTTCAAGTTTGGCAGTGTTGATGTCATACAAGGGCCAAAGGAGCATGGGCAGCTGCATTGTGAGTGGACACCAGAGCTCCTGCCTGATTTGCCTACCCAACCCTATGTATTTTGGTGCTTAGTGTATAGCTGCTTCAAGGTTAATGGGGCTATGTGGTTCTAACCTTTTGAATGCCTCTGATAATCTGCCCCATCTACTTCTGGCACTGGTTAAATCTCTTTGGAAGAAAAAATAAAATATGTTGTCGTATTCTACATACACATCTGCTTTGAGTTTAAAATTTTATCTCTGATTTCATTTTTAATATTCCCATATGTCAGTCTGAACCAATCCCTCTAGAATACTTCTGGTTGACTACTCTCTGCTCTTAATGGTAGGGGTTCTGTTTTCTCAAGTTCTCTATAATTGTCCAATTGTCTATCATAGTTAGCCTCATTGTGCATCCAAGACATTAGGGCCCTTAGGTGTAAATCCCCTATGTAAGGTAGGGGGGTTCTATTCAATCTTTGTAGGGATGATGAAATTATGCACATACAACTCACTGAGTAGGTTTTGTTGCCAAGATGGAAGTGTCTGGTATAAACCACAGAATTCCTGGGTTGATTTGAACTCTGTGTTTACATATTTGAGGGTCATCATCAACTGAAATAGGAGGAATTTTTCATTTAGACAGATGGTATAGACCCTAGGTGGAGGTCTACAAGCAATTATCTGGTCAATCAACTTAAGGGCATGTTCCATTCTTTGTTTCTATCTTGCCAGCTGATCTTTTAATTCTACAATCTCCTCTCCTTGTTTTTCTATTACTTTCTGCAATTTCTTTTTCTCTTCTCCCCATAAAGTGGTTGTCAGCACATTCTTATTATATAACTGGAAGAGAAGCATTTGTAGATTAATTGGACCACTATTTTCATCTTGGTTATTCTTCTTCCTTTGTTCTCTCCATAACTACTCTAAGAATTTTATTAACCAAGTTTTCTTATAGGAAACTAAAGCATTTCTTGTGCAAGCTAGTTGGTGAGTTATAGGGGTTTCTTTCTCACGGGTTGGAACATCTTGGTGACTAACTCTTGGGTCATTTTGACATACATTTGGCTCAGCTTCATACTCCTCATCCAGATTTTGAGGAATGTCTAGAATCTCAGACTGGCTAGGAGAATCATCTGGAACAATATGAATAGGAGTTTCCTCCTCAAATTATTTGGGGGAAGTGGTCTGACTTTTGGTGGGTGCTTTAGGAGCCTTCCCTCTCATTCTAGAACTTCTTCTTATAGGGATTTCCTAAACCTCTATGACCATTTTCTTACTAACCCTTTTTTTTCTCTGCTGCAGGAGTAGTGGTTGCAGGAATAGTGGCTGCAGGAACTGACTTCATTTTCTTCTTTCTTGAGACTTGAGGGTTTCGTGGCTCGGCTGCAAGAACGGAAGTTTCTCCTACTAACTTCCATTTTCCTTTTGTTTGGGCGGCAGTAGGTATATTGCTCATGTGAGTGGGTAAAGGCACATTTTCTTGTAAATTTTTGGTTTCTGCCCCTTGGGTACTTTTCTCGGCAACTGGGTCAGGGGAAACTGCATTATCTTGGCTAATTTACACATTAGGGGAAATTTGAGGCTAAAGGGTTTTATGATGGACAAAATCTACCCATACCATAGGGGAGGCATCCCTAAGAGATATTTCTATGAGTAATTTAATTAGGGCATGGTGAGTAACATAGTTGTCTTTCCCTTTCTGGGTTTCTTCGGTACTAATGCACAACATATTAAAAAAAAAATTGGGTGCATTCATTGGGATATTACGTCGTACATAACTAAGTAGCTTAAAATGATGCACATGCAAATTAGAGAATCATCCCTCACAGGTGAAATACGTAATAATGTGCATAGCCAACTCCTAATATGGTGGAGGAATGGACATCCTTTTGCATCCCTGTTTAGTGATTTCCAATGGAGGGTCTCCTGGTAGGGTGAACTGAGACATGGCTAACCTTGCATCGTGCACATTGGGGTAGTGTTCCCCTGCTGCTGGAAAATCATTTACTTCTGCTATTCACTCCTCTATTGCAACAACTATCAACCCCCATACTGTCGTCTGGCCTTCATCAAATGTGTTTGCAAATTTTGATGTTGCTTCCTCATCAAACTCTGTCAATTTTAAGAAATATCCCAGCCATCCGCAGGCATTAAATCTTCTTACTGCCTCAGCGTCAGATAGTAAAATACCATGAACCACTGGTTCATGCCACTGCAATTGGCCCCCCATTTGTGCTTACCAAATTCAACCTCTGCTCTGTTCTTGATAATTACCTTCTTCTCTTCTGAATTTCAGACTACCTCTTGTAAAACCACCGACCCTCTTTCACATTCTTCTGGTATTCTTGATATGAACAATAATAATGTACTTTAACAAAATGAATCATAGATATTCATGCGAGAGCAAGAGTTATGTCATGGTTTTAATACTGGGTCACATCTAGTCTAACAATTAGGGGTTTATTCAGAATAAAGATACGACACTTGACACTTGTGTGATGCAGCAGCTAGATTTTAATTAAGACAATGCCAAAGTACAGATTTGTGGATCTTAACAAGTAAACATAAATGACATTTTAAGAATTGGCACACTTCCCTACCCCCTATGAAATATTGACAAGTGTCCTCACTTGTCAGAAGGTACAAAAATTGATTAAGGTGGCAATGATACATTTATTGCAGTATTCGATATAACCAATGAAATATATGCGCTAAAAATAGAAATAAATTTTAAAAGCTCGTACCTGTTAATTGATCATCACACGTGCTAGGAAAGATTGGAGAGAGTGGAATAACGGTGTTGGTTGTCGGCATGTGTTAGCACATGATCTTTTTATTGAAAGCATAGAAATATGATGATGTGGAAGATGGGTGGATGGAAGATTAAGAAATGAAATGGGTTGAAAAAGAAGAATGTAGAAAGTGAATGGAGAATTTGAACTTTATGTAAACATAAATTTTTTATTATGGTCATGCTTCGAAGAAATTCTTATTGAAGAGCTGCAGGAAGAAGGTTGACACCCTCTACTGCAGGAAGTGTTACATGTTGATCCTTTAAAAATGGCTGGTTGAATTGCTGCAGGAAGCCTTCTTTTGTCTATGGCTGGTGATACAATATTAGCCTATGTCCATTGACTAGTAGCTTGAAGTGTACAGGGTCAATTGTGGTCAACTGGACTGCTCCATCTGTAAATACATGGCTTATTTCATATGGACCCAACCATTGTGTCTACAGCTTGCCTGGTATCTCTTGGAATCTGGAATCATATAACAATGCCCAATCTCCAGCTTTGAATTGCTTACTCTTAATATGGGTATCATGCCACTATTTTCTTTGCTTTTGGACAATTTTTCATGCACTACAGGGAAGACTTGCGCATTTCTCTGTGCTGCAAGAAGATCAATATTTAACTCCAGCATTGTTCTTTATGTTTTGTGTTCAAATTCAATCGGTAGCATTGTTGTTTTACCATATAACAGTGTGAATGGAGTGAACCCTGTAGTGGTCTTCCATGTTGTTCTATACACCTAGACGGATTTTGATAGTCTGCTGCTCCAATCTCGGTGATACAAATGAACTGTCTTTGTTAAGATTGCTTCTATTTCCCGATTTGTTACTTCTGCTTGTCCACTGGCTTGCGGGTGATAGGGGCTTGATTTCTGATGTCTGATATTATATTCCTTCATGAGCTCTATTATCATATTGGAAGTGAATTGGGTACCTTGATCAGTAAAAAGTTCTCTTGGCACGCCATATCTAGTAAAAATTTCTTCATACATAAATTCAGCAACTTTATGATCTCTAGCATGCTTCATTGCTCTGACTTTGACCCATTTGGTAAAGTAATCTATGCACACCAGAATGTATGACTTCCCATTGGATGGAGGGTCTATTGGGCCAATAAAGTCCATGCCCCATTTATCAAATGGTGTTACCACCACCCGTGGGTTTAAGGGGATTTCATCTGATCTTGTTAGTCGGCCCATTCTTTGACATTTGTCACACTTCCTTGTATAACTTGCAGCATCTTTGTGAAGTGTAGGCCAGTAGTAGCTAGTTGTTAAAATATTTTGTGTTGTTCTTTTGAATACAAAGTGCCCTCCACATGGTTCATTATGACATGCATGAAGAATTTCATATGTCTCATCTTCTCTCACACATCTCCTCATGACTTGGTCAGGTCTAGTGTAAAATAATGTGCTATCAATCCAAGAGAAATGGAAGCTTTTCTCTACAAGAAGCTTCTTATCCTTATAAGAGAAATGTGTTGGCATTTTGTTAGCTGCTAGGTAATTAGCTATATCAGCATACCATGGATTCTGGACAGTAATATGAAATAAATGTTCATCTGGAAATGCATAATCTATCAAATTAGTATCTTCTTCAGCATGATGAATTATGGATAGATTATCAGCTACCACGTTTTCTTTCCCTGGCTTGTCAATGATTGTTATATCAAATTCCTACAAAAGAAGAAGCCATCTTGCTAACCTACCTATGATGGTAGGTTTGTTCATGAGATACTTAATTTCTACATGGTCAGTATGAACAAAGATAGGATAACCAGTCACATAATGGAAAAATTTGTTCAGAGCATAAACTACTGCTAGCAATTCTTTTTCGGTCAGTGTATAGTTTAACTCTGGTCCATGTAGACTCTTACTAATATAATAGATTACACTTTCAAGGTTTTAAGACTTTTGTCCTAAGATAGCACCTACAGCATAGTCTGAAGCATATGTATGTATGTGAAATAGAAAAGTCCATTCAGGACCCCTAAGTACTGGTGTAGTTGTCAAAAGTGACTTGAGTTGCAGGAAGGATTCATCACATTCTTTTGTCCAAGAAAATTTAGCTTCCTTGGTAAGTAAGTTGTATAGAGGACTAGCTATTTGACTAAAGTTCTGGATAAACCTCCTATAATAGCCAGCATGACCTAGAAAAGTTTTGACTTCTTTTTGCTTAGTAGGAATAGGGAGTGTGAGAATTACCTCTATCTTCGCAGGGTCTACCTAGATTCCAGCTTCAGAGATAAAATGTCCCAACACCACTCCTTCCTGAATCATCAGAAAGCACTTTTCACTATTGAGAGACATGTTATGTTCCTCGCATCTGATTAGTACTTTCTCCAAGTTCTTCAGAGCTTCTTCAAATGTGACACCGAATGTAGTGAAGTCATCCATGTAGATTTCCATGCAATCATGTGATATATCAGCAAAGATGTTGATCACAGCTCTCTAAAAGGTAGCAAGTGCATTGCATAATCCAAATGGTAATACTGAATAGGCATATGTTCCCCAAGGGCATGTGAACATGGTCTTTTCTTGATCTTCGAGGGCAATGCTTATCTGATTGTAACCACTGTATCCATCCAGAAAGGAAAAATATTTCTTTCCAGCCAAATTATCTAAGACCTGGTCAATAAAAGGTAAAGGAAAGTGGTCCTTCTTTGTAGCATTATTTAATTCCCTGTAATCCACACATATCCACCACTTACCTCCTTTCTTAGGTACAATGACCAATGGTGATTCCCACTAGTTATCAGAGATTGGATAGATGAATCCAACATCCAACAACTTTTGTAACTCAGTTTTAACTATTTCTCTTAGTGCTGGATTTATTCTCCTTTGTGGTTGACAAAGTGGCAAGATTCCATCACTGATGTAGATTCTATGGGTGCAGAGTTTTGGGTTTAGTTCCTCCATATCTCCATAATCCCATGCAAATTCTTTTTCATGTTGACTGAGGAGCTTAGTTAACAATGCCAACTGTGATTGGGACAACTTGTTGTTTACATGCAGGTTACGACTAGAGGAAAGTTCCATTGTTGTTGTTAGCTCTGCCATTAACACTTCGGGCACTGGACTTCATGCTATTTCACTTGTCAATATTTGATCAATCATTTCAGGGGTTGCTGGAGATATACAGTCCTCATAGGTACATAGCTGTAAAATAAAACTTTCTGAAACATCTTTAGCCACAATACATTCATTGGTAAGAATGCTCTGTATCACATCATCTTCCTCTTGCATCTTTAGAAAAGATTTCCTATGCAACATCATGAGCTGGGCTATTGAATTCAGCTCTTCCTCCTCATATCCTAAGTCTGGCCAAATAGGTTCTCCCAAGTCTAGTTGGGGTTGGGCAAGAGGATATAGGGCTAGCTTCCTTATGGCTTGACCATTTCAAATTGTCATACTGCCTGATCTACAATTAATTTTGGCATCAGTGGTGGCTGACCAGGGTCTTCCCAAGATTACAGGATAGCCAACAAAGTTTACTTTAGGTGATAGGATAAGAAAATTAGCAGGATACTCCCATGAATCTAAGGTTACTATCACATCTTCTATGAGACCCTCTGGAGTAACAGTTGAACTATCAACAATTTGTAACAATGTGGCTGTTGTTCTTAAGCCTTCTATGCTTATCCTATGCATTGTATCTTTAGTCATCACATTTATTGTTGCTCCCAAATCAACTAGAGCATTTTTCACAATCTATCCATTTATTATCAGGTTGACTACTAGACTGCCAGGATCTGAATACTTTGGTATTACCACCTTTCCTAACATGATATCTGCTAATTTCCCTACAACATGTACTATTTGAGGGTCTTTCTTCTTCCGTCTTGGCTTTTTAAGGCATGCTTCCTTAATAGCCTTTCCATAAAGAAGTATATCTTTGATAGCTTGGAACAGAGGGATTTGAATGTTCATATTTTTCAGCTGCTCAATAATATCAAATGTTTCTTCCTCTTGGGGTATAGGTTTTTCTTTGTTTAGCCTATGTGAAAAGGGTAGATTTGGAGTGTGGACAGTAGTTCTGCTGGGTATATCAGTTTGCTGGCTGGTATTTGGCAGTGTGGCTTCTAGAAGTAGTGCTACAGGAGTGTCTGCAACTTCCATGATAATAGGATATTCAAGTGTAGGTAGTGTGGTACCGGACCTCAAATGGATATCAGCTATCTCTAATGAATAAGTAGGGCATTTCTGAGTGTCAATAGTGTACGTTTGTTGCTGTTGTTGTTTGTTGTTTGGATTTGGTTGTGGTTGAGCAGGCAATTGGGTTGGCTTTGGATTAGCATTAGTTATTGCAGGAGGTGGCATTATTGTAGGTGGTTGCACTAGAGGTGGTAATTGTGGACAGCCATAATTTTGGTTAGGCCACTGTAGAGGCCCCCTCCATTGATTAGTTTGCTGCCAATTTCCTTGCAGTGGTTGCCATTGATTCTGCTGATTTGGCCATTGGTTATTTTTCTGATTTTTCCATTCGTTATTTTTCTAATTTGGCCACTGATTATTTTGCAGGTTTTACCATTGGTTATTTTGCTGGTTAGACCATTGGTTATTTTGCAGGTTTCACCATTGGTTATTCTATTAGTTTGGCCACTGGTTATTTTGCTGGTTTGGCCACTGGAGTTGAGAGTACTGAGAAGTGTTTTGATAATTTTGGTTTTGCCACTAATTATTGTTAAAATTTGAAAATTCTAGAGGATCTTGTGGCATACCTTGTTGTGAAGCCCATGGTCGATGTTGAGCAACAAAGAACACTTGATCATTGTCTCCTTCTATCTTCATGTAGCCAGTTGGAAAATGTTGATTTTCTAGGTTGGCTACAAGCTTACATCTACAGTCTTTCTAATTTTCTTCTGTTTGCGATAGTGTGGACAATACTCAGCCAATTGTGATTTAGCTTCTGCATGCTTCTTCTTGGTAGTCATTGTGTCAAGATGTGTAGCTACATCATTTATAATATTTTTCTTGAATTCCATGAGAAAATTAGATATCTCCAGCTTTGAAATGCCCGAACCAATCCCTTTTGTGACTGTGGGTCGGTATCCTCTTCCTTTCTTCACAGTTGACCTTGAGTAGTTGAGATATATTTTCTTGAGGTCATCCCAAGAGGATTGGGATATATCTCCACTAGCCATCAAGTCTAATGCTTCCAGACAGTTGTTGTTTACCCCTCTTAAGAAGACTAGTTTTTGTGAATCCTTTGCCAGTACATGCTCGGGATTCTTCTGCATTGTGTACAAAAAATGTGAAACATAATCCTCTAATGTTTCATTTTCCTTTTGAGACATTCTAAAGATATCATCTCCTTTTGGGTCACTGCCTTTGCAATAATCTTTATATTTCTGCAGAAACAATGTCTGCATCTCATCCCAGGTACCTGCTGCACTGGCTCCTAAGCCCATGAACCATCGTAATGCTGACTCTTTCAGTGTTGCAGGAAATAACTTGAGCTTATGGGCATCTATATTATAGTCAAAGATTCGATAGAGTATGTCAAACTCAAACAAGAAAGTTTCAGGATCCTCCATTATAAGACCATAAAACTTTGGAAGAGCAGTTGTGGGTATTTTTTTGAGATTAGCATTGTTTATAAGGCTTGGGAGAGGAAATGGGAATGTAGGGTGTGCCATTACTGGAGGTATTTGATTATGGGGTTGTTGCTGGAAAGGAGCATTAGCTACTGGATTGTTAACAATAGGTGGATTTGGGTTGAAATTATCTAGAAATTTGGCCAAGATTTCTGCAAAAGGTTAGAAGCCACTTACATCAAGTGGCTCTGCTCTAGAGGAAGATGTTGTAGGAAAGTCAGGGCTTGTGTCTTCAAAGGGTAACTAAACTTCTTCAACTTCCTTGTTCAAATTAGCAGACTCTGCTGGGAGAAATCTGCCATATTCATCTGGTCACCTTTCTCTTCGATGCATGCAATTGAATTCTTCACGCCTGTGAAGCAATTTTTAGGGATAAAAATCTAAAAACTAATCTAGGAATGAAAAAATGACTCACAAATGTTCCTAGCTTGACACCATCCCCGGCAGCGGTGCCAAAAATGAACCGCCTCACAATAGGTGTGGAATAATCATACTCAAGGCCTTTTTTAGGAATGGTTTATTCAATCTAAGGACTACTTCTTCCATTATGAGGTGCATTTAACTTTTCAACCCAGGAACGTATACTTGAAATGGTCGGCACGATATGTGCACTAGGTTCCTTAAGGAGTCATTTTGCTTATGCTACAGGAAGGCAAAAATGCATAAAAGAAACCTACACTAGTGCTGCAGGAAAAGAATACATTTATCTCCTTACTGAAATGAATGTTAGAAATTGAAAACTCTACTTAAACCTATACTTCAGCCTAGAACATCCATTATAACTATTCTTGCAGATGCTGCATGAACATTCACAAGGTATGATGCTGCAGGAAGAAATTGTAACTTCTATCCAAAATACTGAAAATGCTAGAAATGCTGGAAGTGAAATCTATTATATTCTAACCTATTCCACCTCCCAAGTGGTCCCCCTTGGTTGGTTTTTGCTAATCTATTAACACAGAACGTAAACCAAGAATTACTTCATTGTATTTCAAAAACTCATCACATAGAAACAATACATGAAACTTGAAATAGATTGTTGTATAACAGCTTTCTTCTAAAAAATGCTTTCTCTAACTTTCCTATCTAACTTCAAACTATCAGTACAATCCCTATATATAGAGGATCGAACACTTATTACAAAATAGAAAAGAAACTATCTTGCTGAAAACATGTCGGAGAAGAAGATGGAAATGCAACAGCCCACGGTGTGGGTAATAAATCTTGGGAGACCAGTTCAACATAATAAAGTGCAGAGGGAATATAGGAACACCACATCCCCATTTCCTTGAATAATGGCTCCTCCATTGTAGTAGCGATGTTTCCTAGTGCTGTGATGATCACTCCGTCGTAGCTGGTCCTCAACAGTCTTCCTTGAATGCTGTCGACCACTCTCCACCCGCTTTCTCTCCTATCAAGTTAGTTATTATGTGGAAATATTCATGCAAAAAGCTTAATCAAATTAAATCTAGATATTAGAACATATATTCTGATGGTTTTATGAAATACTACACTATATGTATAATATTAGCAAACTATGTCACAAACATCTACCCATGGTTTATCAGTTCTATCTGGACTTTATCACAAGTTTTGACTGGCTAGGCTCTCAAATGTTTTGTCAGAAACTAGAACAGAGTATTTAAAATTATACAAAATAAAGGCAATAATTTGGCCTTATCAGCCATATTATTCTATCATTTTCCATATTTTCTTGATTTATATGATTTTTAAGCTTCTTAGGTCCTTCTTTATCTATCTCTTCCTCAATGTTAAAGCTTATAGATCCTTTTAAATTCATGAAATCTTGGATATCTTTAATATCCTTTTTAAGACTATTATGTATCTCTTGGGGGGTCCCCTATATTGAATCGTATGTCTTTCATTTAAAAAAAAATTTTGAATTTTGTTGTGTATGTCTCTCAACTTCGTTGAGGACAACATGTGCTTGGATCTTTGTTGTTGTTTTGATATTGTCAAGAACAAGATGGGACTCTTCATTTATGTTCCTTACCTGTTGAGAAGAATCACATATCCCCCTTTGATTATTTTTTCAAGTTGCGACCCTTTCAACATGAATATCTGCAATTATCTTTCGTGATACCATGGTCTTTTGGGCTAGTATTTGCAGAGAGGCATTTTTGGCTTTTTGCCTTTCTAATTGATCTATAAGAAGAACCTTATGGGCTTCTTCCCAAATGATGAACTGGTCTCTTATGTCGTTATGCATTAATATGAGATCATTAATTAACTACCTATAGTTTCCCAAGTTCTCTTTGATGTCATTAATAGAGATATTTTTACTTATGCAATACTCACATTGTTGACATTTTATTAATTCTTCCTCAAAATTATTGCTTGAGTTCTTAACATCATCTTCCTTTTTATTCTCTATAGTTTCAATTTGTCTGTTGTCTTCTAAATCATCCTCTTCTCTGTTCTGGATAAAATAACCCTTTTCTGGTGTTTTCCTTATTGGTTGTAATATTACTTATTCCTCTATTATTTCTCCTTCTTCTCTATCTGCCTATTCAATATGAATAATGCTAGGAATCTGGTGTTAGTGGATTTTTTATTGCTCCATTTTTTCTAAGTTGTGCAAAATTGGTTAAAATTTTATTTTATTTTCCTTTATTATTAAGTTAGGAAACACTTGGTCTATTTTTGTGCTTTTGTGTGTTGAAGAATATTTAGTTTTTTATTAAGGTAACAATAGGTTTTGAAGGGGCCCCGAAACCCTTTACATTAAAGCAAAAAGATAAACAAGAAGAAACAAGAAAGACAACAAGCTATCAAGCATGACAACACTCCGAGAAAGGACTAAACAACCAGATAGAACAAAGAATTTAGACTAAGCAAAAAAATAGCAAAAAGCTCCCAGCAGTCGAGGATCAAAAAACTTGAAGAATATTTAGTTATAATTGTGCCATTGTTCTAATTTTTGTTTATAATAGAGATGTTATTAATGTGCCTTTCATATTTTGATTAATGAAGATCATAAAATAATTTGTTGGTTATAATTTTTATTTTATCTTCAAGCTTGAATTCCAGTTTAATTTTAACTAGAAGCCTAACTTCTTTCTTATTATTATGATTCAGATCTATTCCTAAGAATTCACATAGGAAGAAACCAGTCCTTTCTAGAACCTGGGAATGAAGGATTTAAATAGGGAAATTTTTGAAAGATAACCAAGTAGGTAAAGATAGTTTACTAGCTATGTTTTCATTGAAATTTGGGCTCCATGTTAAAAAATTAACAATGTAAGGTCATTATAAAAACAAGGCTGAGATGAAAGAAGTTCAATTTTAGCTAAATTATTAATACAATGTAGATAAACTAGATTCAAAGAGAGTGAAAGGATACTTACCTGGTCTCATCGATAGGATTATAACCATTCACCTAAATTGGATTTTCTTCTTGTTGGACCATTCCAGTATGCAAAAATACCAAAGGTATGACATTCTTGCTATCTTTTTTCGCTAATTTCATTACTGATTATACATATTCACTAAAAAATTAACAATGTAAGGTCATTATAAAATTATAGTTTACTAGCTATGTTTTCATTGAAATTTGGGCTCCATGTTCAAAAATTAACAATGTAAGGTCATTATAAAAACAAGGCTAAGATGAAAGAAGTTCAATTTTAGCTAAATTATTAATACAATGTAGATAAACTAGATTCAAAGAGAGTGAAAGGATACTTACCTGGTCTCATTGATAGGATTATAACCATTCACCTAAATTGGATTTTCTTCTTGTTGGACCATTCCAGTATGCAAAAATACCAAAGGTATGACATTCTTGCTATCTTTTTTCGCTGATTTCATTCCTGCTATCTTTTTCACTAATTTCATTACTGTGATGAATAGCCTGGCATCTTGGACGAGCTACAAAAATATTGTTTTCTTTGTTATTTATTGACCTAGTTCTTGTCCATGATTCCTATTGGTCCTTAGTAATTTTACACATTGAAACCATTATATTTGATCATTCTCTTGGTTTCGAAATTTTCAAACCCTTAGTTCAGGCTTACAGATTTCTGAAATGACCTAATTTTTTTGTTTCACTCCTATGCTGAGTGTTTAGCTTGATACTAGTATATTTGGAATTTTGTCGAAGAGGAGGTGTATGCAATGTACTTTTTAAAGAAGGAGTAGAGTTTTTCTTTGTCATCAATTTGGATTTATTGCTCTGATGCATCTGTTGATGTGATGAATTTCTCAAAGCCTCCACTCTATTTTTTAATCCTAAATTATTCAAACCATTGAAAGTATTCTTCGTTGATTCCCTAATGCGACATGTTCTGGTATTTTGAAGGGGTTTGCGAGACAAAATTGGGATTAGGGCATCCACTTTATACCTTCTTTTTTTCCTTATTGTGATCCATTCTTCATGTTGCAAGGGTTTTGGGTAGTCCTTCTCTATGTCTTTCGCATTTTGCTGTAAGAGTATGTTTTCACGCAAGGAATGACAAGCTTGGGAACCAACGATGCCACCCTTTTTTCCCATCCTGTTACAATGTACTTAGTTTTTTTAAAGAAAACCCTATGATTTTTCACCACTTCGGGTATCAGATCAGGCCCTGCCATTCCATTCTAGCCTGGCAATGGAAGAATTGGGAGATTGCTGAGGATATCAAAGTTGTTTGATGTATGCAAATGGAAAGGAGTCATGTATTTTTCTTTTGAGAAATAATTCACTGTATTTTTCACAGATTTCAGAGCAGAGCGCCCCATTATTATTTGTCTATATTTAATAGATCAATATTATCTATACTAAAATAATAATAATAAATTACCTTTTCAAAATGATATATTTACCAAACACATAATTAATTAATTAATCTTTAAGAGAAACTTGATTGTTTTACATTTTAAATTCCTTTTTTTATATTTTAAATTAATTAATAAAAATAAATGCACAAAGTATACTTAAACATAAATGTTCTCTTATTCTAGAACATGAGATATTTAAAAAAATGACTAAATGATTAAAAGACTTTAACCTGCTAAGAGCCACCCAAGTTTCATTATCACTACTCAAAGAAACATAAAATATAATTTTAGGTTTTTTACAATAAATTCTTTGTTGTTTGAAGAGAAGAGTTCCTTTGTCAACAAATTTAATACCCATTGGTTTTGTTAAACAAGGAAAAAACTACTATTAAACAGCCATCCACAGCATTAAACATCTTGGGGAGAAACCATTGATTGGATTTTTGTCTCATGCAAAAAATCAGGGAGCCGGAAGTTTCTCCATTGTGGTGAAAATTTGGAGTGCGTGGCATGGCAAAGGCACTGTTGGAGTGTAACCCATGACTTGCAAAGTATTAAACATTTGGAGTTTGCAATTATCCTTTACATTATTCATCTGCTCAAGGACACAATGAGGTTACAGTTCATTCTACTACATTACAGACACTTTCAATATGCTATATTTGTCATTGAGTTTTTTTATAAGCCGTTAATAAATTGTCACATGCTGACTGTCTCTCTCTTGCTTGAATCTGGACTAGAATTAAATATCAGGAACTACTGTGGTCAGGTAGGAATTAAAGATTTTGTAGATTTTTCCATCTTTTTCATTAACTTTATCCATCTATAATGTTTCAAATATAAAGGAATTGCCTTTTGTTTCATGTTCATTTCGATTGAAACTTTCCACAAGTGGTAATGTCAAATTCTATGGATCATTAGAAAGTGCACACAATATGACCTTAAAATGATTTAGAACTGTTTTTTTGATTAAAAAAGCAGCCAAGACTAGGGGCTGACCCGAACAGACACAACCAACATGAGAAGTGCAGACTACCAATAGAACCAACAAATCGCGGAGGTCAAAACACCCTCAGCCAATACCCTTTTTTAAAATCAAAAACCAAAAATTAAAACTAGCAAGCCCAAACTCCAACATGGAGGTGATGACCAGCCTGCACTCCCTAACAGACCCCAGCTTCACCTTGAAGCTGGTAACCAGTCTGTGAAAGTAATTATCAAAGTAAGTAATAGTAAAGCAAGAATTAAGATTAACAGTAACATAGAAATTAAAACTAAACCAGAAGCCAAAGTTCAACATAACCAAAACAAGGCCCACATTGGCCAACCAACGGAAACCATCAAACAAACAAAGCATGGAGAAAAGAGAGGGCTAATTGGGGTTTTTACCCCCATTATGAAGCAGCAACTTGAGCCAATCCTCCGCGAGGAATTGGAACAGCTTCTCCTCATTGTGTTCTTCCCCCTGGGTAGACTCCTTCACCATTTGCAGGAGCTGGAGTGTCGTAGCTGCCGAATGCATCACCTTGACCGCAAATTCAACCACCTTGTTGAAATTTTCACCCATATTTTTTATTTCCTCCTCAAACTCCCAAATATCCCTCTTAGAAATTGAATCTAGGGAGGAATTTTGCAGGGCTTTAATATCCATTTGGAGTTGGGATATTACATTTTCCATGTTCCACATATTCTCTGTCGCCTCTTCCTTAACCTCTGAGGTCTCTTATTTGATTTCCTCATCCCGCTTGGGTTCCTCAGCCATCACCAGGGGATCCTTAGCCAACAAGGATGTGGTCTACGAGTCCTCAATCTTATCTTCAAACAACTTCTTCTTGGAGAGGTCCCTGGTCACCAGAGTGAAGCTTGCCAAAATTTGGGGAGAGTCATTGCTCTTCTCATCCCCATCCAAACCTTGAGGGTCTTTTCCTTTTTCTCTCTCCTTAATTTTTCTTTTCTTCCCATTTTTAGTGTTTCCACTGGTGCTAATCTTTTTAACCTCATCCTTCTCTGACTCTTCCTCTTCCTCCTCCTCTTCAATGTAACACTTCCTCACTACTTTCTTTTTGAAGCAGGCATTAGTAATTTTGTGATATCTCCTTCTGTTGTCATTATCTCCCTCCTTCTCCTCAAACTTGATTGTGAATTGGGTGCCACCTGTGGACCCCGCATTTTCCTTCTTATCTTTTTCAGGGGTTTTGGAGGAAGAGGAGGGGTTAGAATGGGCTCCCGTCACCTCCTTGGGGCCCTTCACAGCCGGCATGATTTAGAACTAATTTTTTCCTGGCTATAGAGCTAATTTCATGGTTTAATTTGAGGGAAAATTTAAATTTAATGATAATACCACTGTCCTAGTATATTTTTGATGTACAATACAACCTTTTTGAACTTTGACATTTTTTTGGCTTCATTAATATCTTCTTCCTTTTGAATTACTGCAAACAACATTGATGCAAGGTTGTAGACATGGTCACTAGGAAGTGGTTCAGACACTAGTGCTGTATAAGGAAAATGTAAGATAATCTTCCACATTGTTCTTCTGGAGATGATTTATGATCGTTGTTGCATGGATTTGATGGTGCTGGGCGTATGACTGTTACTCTTCTGGGCCTCTAATGTTTCTTCTCCTGCAAACAACCCAATGCCATTAAAGCCACAAATTTTGGCGAGTGAAACTAGCATACAGTGTGGCGGTGACAACTTACAAGAGTTAGGGATAAGAGATAAGTACTATAGCCCTATCCAGTCCAAAAATCATTACAATCACATTGTTCTTTTGATAAAAGAAATTTTAACCGCCATAGTAAATTATATAAATGCTAAATCCTTCTTTTGTTTTTATTAAAAAGTTTCATTGGATTACCAAAATCGTGCATCCCTAAAACTATTTGAACTATCTGAAGAAGCCTAGATTTATTCCTCACCTCCAGATAATATTTTGTGATCATCATGAATATCTTGCTACTAGACAGTTTTGTACGCATAATTCATGCATAGAATGATATTGCCTAGATGAAAAACCAAACAAGAAAAAATTAAAAGGCATATGAGAAGGCATTAGGAAACATGTATACATTATTACATGATATGCTGATTTAATTGACTGCATATAATGATTTGTATAAAAGTAATGTCTATAGACTTCCATTTTAGCAAGTTAAGTTGGGGTTTCTATTATCATCATAATTTCAAAAGAACTATGGATGCTAATCTCAACCAGGATGCTACAGAAATCTTGCGCGTTCCACAAAATTTCACACAACATATGATACTAGGTTTTGTTTTTTTCCATTGGACATTATGCAATTTAATATCTCTGTAATTGTCTAATGCCCAATAAACTATTTATGTATGTTATTGCTCCTATTATGTTTTCATGAATTAAAAATCACATACCCTATTCCAAAGCTCGCATTTTTGCACAAACGGGGAAATGTTTGTGGAGTCTGGCTTTACTCTTTCCCATTGCATTTGCTTGAATTATTTTAAACACCTATGAATCAAATCTTTCATTTTTTAGTATATCATGCAATTATTGCAGTCAATGACATGAGAGTTCTTTTGGGAATTCTGTCAAACCACGCGCATGTGACATACCTCCTACTAGACTGAAATGGCTTCCACGTTCATTGAGAACTCCACTTTCAATCAGGAGATGTTCAGGAGAGTGAGTGAACAGTACAAAGCCTTGTTTAGGAGAAAGGCCTTCTTGCACTGGTACACATGGGAGGGAATGGATGAGATGGAGTTTACAGAGGCTGAGAGTAACATGAATGACTTGGTCTCTGAGTACCAACAATATCAAGATGCCACTATAGATGAAGAAGGGGAGTATGATGATGAGGAAGAAGAGCTCTAAGAGATGTAATATTAATGCGACACAACAACATTCTGTTGATGTTGCAGTTGCTATAGACTGTTTACTTATCTCCTTGTAAACAATTAAATGTGATTAATAATATAGTAGTTTTAAGCTGTTCACTTTCTCTCTTTGTAACGAGTTAAATGGGCAATTGATATATTTTTTAAAAATTTGATTTTGCTTTCCCACTTTTGAGAATGACTTTAATACTTTCCTTTTAAAGTTTTGTTGTGAATTGGGAGTGGATACTTTATTTTTATCTTCATTGTGTGTCAGCCTGAACTTGCTCTGCCAGGCAGTCAAATCTACTTGGCAAAGCTTGAAACAATGAAACCATTCACAATGTAGGATGTAACATTGGGTGTCTGATGCATGTGTAAGTTACATACTCTTCTTGGTTGGAATTAGATAACATGAACATAAGATTGAGAGCTTTGAAGATCAATGTGTATGATGCATGTATGTTTGCAGTTGCAAATTAGTGCTTGGTGGAGGATATTTTCTCTTAAATATATTGACTATTTTATGTAAATTTTGTTTATTGTGGAATTTTCCTCCATTATGTGCTTAAGCATTCTAAGATTTTCAATTTAAAAATTCTTCTTGTTGTGAAATATGTTGCTTCCATTATGGTACTTTTGCATATTTTTGATTAATTTCTGTAGTCAAATAAAATATTTATTTGGTATATCAATTGAAAACTATTTTTGTAAGTTGGGACACTATTTATTGACCAGCACATTTAAAATAATTTGTTAGTTAGGATTTCCACCTTTGTAGAAATATCTACTGTCAAATTGAATGCACATTTCAAATTTATTTAGGTATGATGGTTGGAAACCTTTTGAATTTTGATTGACAAATTTAAGGTAGATGGGACCATCTTTATTTAAACATCAATTGAAAAATATTTGTCACTAAGACCCACCACCTTTGTTGAGCATATTTAAAGGTAGATGGATCAAACTGAAAAATATGTTGTGTGATCTTCATTAAAAAAATACTTTAAATTAATTGGAGGTAGCTTTCTACCATCAATCCACTTAGTAAAACTTTTCAAGGGAGATATTATACCCTATTGACACATTTAAAGGTAGATGGGCCAAACTGGGGGCACCTTTGTTGAGCATATTTAAAGGTTGATGGGTCAAACTGAAAAATATGTTGGTATGAGGGCCCATCTTCATTAAGAAAATAATTTAAATTAATTGGAGTTAACTTGCTCCCATAGAGCCACTTAGTAAAACTTTTCAAGGGAGATATTATACCCTATTGACAAATTCAAAGTAGATGGGCCAAACTGGGCGCATCTTTGTTGGCAAAACTTTAATAACAAACATTTTAAAGGTATGAACACATTTTAAAGGTTTTTTTGTTAGGTTGGAAATCTTTATTAACAAACCTTTAAAGATAAAATATAATATGTATAATGTGTCAATTTGCCAAAAATTAATTCATCAATAAAATACAAAGTGCTTTCACCCTTCAATTAACATAGTTATATATAAGATAAAATATAGATATATAATATGTCAATATAGATTTCACCCTTCCATAAATTGTATACATGTCAATTTGCCAAAATTAATTTATGAATAAAATACAAAGTGCTTTTACCCTTCCATTAACATAGCTATATAAGATTAAAAAAAATATAGATATATTCGAGCTAAATATGAAACCATCTTTTTACTTCTTGACATTGTGAGCTTTGTTTGCTTTATTTATAACAAAAAAAATGTAAGTG
>MU228349.1:1560976-1588881 GCA_018584345.1 Thuja plicata
TACATATATATATATATATATATATACATATATATATATATGCATATATATATATATATATGTATACATATATTTATTTATATATGTATAAGAAGTCGATTAATGGTTGATAGCAACATACCAAAATCTTTTGAAGTTTATAATACGAAAAGATCATTACAGAATACTAGATTCCAATCAGGGGGATTGATGAATCATGATTATGTTTAGGTTGAAGACTAATTACTTGATGTTAGTAATTAGTTTGATAAGCTTAGTCATGGGAAGAAAATATATAACTAAGGAGATGAAACACGACTTCAAAGCAAGCGTGAAACATAGATGTTTAAATCTGTCCAATACAATGTCGATAATATGACTTGATATAGAAAGATCAAGAGCCTTGAAGCCCCATTATCAAGTCATCGATAAGAATTAGATTCTATGAAGAATAAATGAAATGGATTTTGTAATAATGATAGAGATTTTTACATATCTATTGTGTAAAGATCACATTTGCAAGAAGTAAGGAATAATCATCCAAGAAATTTTGTAGATTCCCAGGAAGATTGAGAAATCAAGACACATGCTCATAAGCAAGAAAGCAATAAAATTTAAATCAAGAATCAACCATAAGCCAATTTGTATGGAAGTGGCGCATAGAACCTTGGACATTTAAGATAGGTTGAGAAAGAGTTTTGGATTATTCATTGTTACGAGAACAATGACATAGTTGTTGTAGTATGTTCATTACCCAACTCATTTCATAATGAAATTTTTGATTCAATAGAAGATTGAGACACTAAGTGATGCAAAGTAGTAAATATGGTGGGAATGAAATCAATTTAGGTTAGACTTATAAGGGAAATACAAGGTTCCCCAAACTCTCCAAATAGAAAATGTTTCACAAACTCCTCAAACACCTTCCCAATGACCAAGGCGGATGTCTTTCATCTATACAAGGTGGGTTAAAGAGGTTTCAACAATTTTTGGGCTCACAATCAACACCCAACACCCAAATTCTCCAAACCGTCTAGTAGACCTAATGGCTTTCCTAGTAGGTCTCAAGCGACACAAATGTGAAGTTTTCTTACAACTTTTCCAAAGCACCAGAAAAAATCTCCATGGTTTCTAATACCCTTTTTAGCATACTTTAACATACCAAAATCTTAACATAGGTTTTTTGGACAAACTAGGAGATACTCAGACTGTACCCCTACTCCAAGCATGAAATGTGGTCATTTTACAAAGAAAGTATAAGTTTTGGTTACTCCCAAACACCAAGACTTTCAACAGTCTCTAGAAATTACTCCAAACCAAGGAAAATCCAATCAATTTGGTCCTCATACCCCTGCAAGTATAAAACCCCCAAATAGGTCTCTCACAAGCCTCAAAACTAAGGTTTTCTCAATGTATGACTTCCACTCAGTTCCAGGATTAACCAATGGTGGATTCACCATTCATACACCATACTAAGACACTCCAAAATCTTAAACACACCCCTTGTTCAACTAGATTATTGGATTCTTCTCCCAGCCAAGCAACCCCTTCAAGTTTCAACATACAAATTTGGTATAAAGGGTACATTTCATTGATCTCTTTATGATTTTTGTCCAAAAGTATATTGTTTGGAAAAAAATATAGCAATTTAGATATGAATTTTAAAACAAAATCATGTAAAATTTAAATGTGATAAATTGATTGAATTAAGTAGTTCAAATTGGCTATTGAAAAACTATTCAATTGGCTATAAAATGTAAAAAGAAACATAATCAATGTATTATAAAATATTTCTCATTAGTTAAGTAGTTCAAATTGGCAACTGTGATCTTATCAAATTATGTGTGTATTTTACTTCTATTTTAACCACATCTTCAGGCTACATCACAACAGAAAAATTTCTTAGAAGCTTAAAAATCTTATGCATAAGGATGTTGTATGTAGAGGTATGGCTCAGGTGCTTGAACTTATTTCCCTCAATAAAAATGCAGATGAGTTTTATGTTAGGATTAACCAGATAGAAATAAAAATTACATGTAGAATAATAACCAATATCAGAGAATAAACCAAAACCAAAGAGAACACAAGACACAAAGATTTAACGTGGTTCACCCAATACCTAGGCTATGTCCACCAAATAGAAAGTTCAATCTTTCTATTATCTAGTGATTACAATCTGATCACAATACGCGATCCCTTACAGCTCAATACTGTCGTAAAACATACAACATAATAGTAAACCTTAACCCTAAGCCAATTTATACAATCTTAATGTCACTTTAGGGTTAAAACAATTCGGCCTAAAATTGGCCAAAAATAAGCCTCAAAAAAGGTAAAACACTTTCCTGGATAGCACTTTCTTGATCAGTCACCACAATATAACATTATAGGTGTTCTAAATCCTATTGTTCAAGGAAAAACTAACAAGTAAATGTAACATAAAAGCATCCAAATGACCTATAAGTTTGGACTATTTTGGCAGAAATATTTTCATTTTATCAAGGGTATCCTATTATTATGATAGTATGGCGAGTTGTGGAAATAGAAGAAAGAGAACCAAGTCTAGAAATGACAATGAATTTATCATCAAAAGTAGTAGTTTTGAGGCGTGAGTGCCAAATGTATGAGAGGAAAAGGTTGAGAAATAATTATGAATGTTTGAAGTTCAGTCTTTTGTTTAAAAAGAAGTTGTTTGTAGAAAAAGAGCAATATTTACAATGGCAAGGACAATGAGGTGTAAACAATACAGTGTTAAAGAACGACAATGAGCAACACTATTAAGATGAGGAAGGTACTGATTTTCAATATTGTCATGTATTTCCAAAATAAGGATGAGAAGAAAGGAAAGTCTCATGATGTCGTGGAAAATAGTAAAAATATAGTGCTTTCAAAAGAGGAAAAATAAGTGAGTTTACCATATGAAATGATGGAAACGGTCAGCAAGACTGAAGTATATCTCGATTTTAAATAGGCAGGTCCATCATTTACATGAATACTAAGTTCAATTCTATGCTAATGCTATGTAGTAAGAGAAAAATAGGAAACATCTTCCAGCCATATTTAAAGCCAAAGATAATGAATTATATCCAAAATGTGAGCATTAATCAAGAGTGTATGTCATGCTCGAGTATCATTCAATGATACCCCATAGAGAGCATGGTCATGATACTCTTGCTAAAAGACATCAAAGTGACAATCCAAAGGTTTTAGGGAAAATTTATTTGTTAAAAGAAGAGTTAGTTTAGAAGTAAAGAGGTTTTCCTTAGACAATGTGTGTGATGAATTCAAAATAGTTAAAGGAAAACATGGAGGTCATCAAGCATTTTTTTCCAACAAAAGACTACGACAGTGGAAGACACTATTCTATAAGGGAGGGAAGTGAGTTCTTATTTGTATTACAATGCAAGGAAGTATATCTTTACTATTTTAGGAGCCCTCTATTGTTATAGTTTCTATGAACCTTTGATTAAAGTGTGGTCCAATGATTTATATGGAGATGCATGATTGTCTAACAAGAGTATTGAAAGTGATTGTTTCACTCATGGCATGATCAAGATGGTCTGAAGAATATAATAATGGATATGAAAGAGATGGATCAATCATATTGCATCAGAAAGGGGTGATGTAATTGTCATGAGTTTACAAGAACAATCATATGACTTAATACAAATGTGATGTAGATCATCCAACACAAACATAAAATCTCCAAGGGTATATATTGACCCAAACTAAATTATATAACGTCAACTTGACTCAAGAGGCATCTAACAAGATTAAATTCTCTTATTTTTAAAATCTCTATCAATGATGATAATAACTTCACTTGTTTACAAGACTCACAACATCTTTCCATTTCAAGAAAATAGGGACCCTTCACTATTAAATCTGATACAAATTAGTCTTCATGAGCTATTAGAACTTCACTTCAAATAACTACTAAGAATCAAAAGACACAAGAAACCTCAAAAGGAACTCCAAAAATTTTACCAAATTCATGATGTTTCAACACACCTTAAAGCCACTCTAACACACCTTCTTACACTTTTTGAAAACTACTCACAAATAAGATACTTTACTATTGTACATCCTCACACATATGGAAAAAAAATTCATGTCTTTGGTTCCCAACCATTACCATGAGGTCTTAGCATGGTAGATAGACATTTATATTATCTTTAGATACACTAAACCCATCACAATTATTTTTTGTAAAAACACCAATCAGACTTGTCCATTCTATGTCAAAAATTAGATCTATAAGGTTTTCCAAGACCCTCCTTTGTTTATCATCTTCAACACATAACTTAAAATTTAATCCAAGGAAATAAATATACATTTAAGGCATTATTTACAAGGTCTTTAGGATATTGAAATAGTAAAAGAGTCCCAAACATAGAGGAAATCAGACTTTGTAACTTACTGTCAAAAGCGTTCAAAAGTCTTTCAATTGATATAGTTCTTTGAGATTAATTATTATCCTAATCTCCCTTAAATAGGCTTTCTAATTGGAATACCAAAGTCAATGACAATATTCTGAAGCTAAATAGCCTCAATGGTGGAATTAACTACCCCACAATACTCAGCCTTTGTGGTGGCATTAAGTACTAATGAGTTATCCTTTCTACATTGATATTTTTTATCAATTTCATATTAACTCCATGATATTGTATAATTGGGCTGATATACTTTTCTTAGTGTTCTGAGGTTTCCTTTTCTTTGTGGAGTTTGTCTAGAAGCCTTGTTTCACTTGGCATTAAGTTCTAATATAATCAATTATTTTTAGAGTGAATCAAGGACAACATTGTTTGTAGTATAAACACATGTTTGTTTTGATTACACTTTAAACTCCGATTGGATTAGTGGTTGATGGTGTTCCATTAGACTACTAACTTATACAATAATTATTGAAGAAGATCCATGTCCTCTTTTCATAGGTGTTCCCTAGGGGAGTGCATAGTCCTTATAGAATGAACAAATGAATGCTTGTGATTTGAGATGTATTTCGTTAGGCCTTGTTTTATTGTGATGATATACCTGTAATTTATTATGTTAATTTATATCGCTCACATGTGAATTCTTTTGAATTCTTCATTTGTTTCTATATTTATGTTTAGTTTATATGCTTATTTTGGCAAGATAGATAATGGTTTAACAATGAATGGTGGATAATTGTGCTAGGCTGGGCTTGTTACAACTATTAACACCATAAATATTGTATCTGGCATCACTAATCCAAAGGGATAGTATGATCGTTATCAATGTATCCATATTACTATCTACCTTTATCTAAATTTAATTTTCTTTTCTTAAAATATAGAATACATCTCAAGTTAAGGATTTTAACTGACTGAAAGGAATGCAAATACAACCTCTAACATAAAATATCAGTGATTTATGCTGATGTTCTATTCGATTCAATTTACTAATGCATGTTCCTTATTATCTCTAGTGCTCTCTATTAATACTAGTCTTTCTGGTCCACTTCTCAGTAGATTTGATGTAATTTTAGTCGTATTGGATACAACGAAGCCAGAGTGGGAAAACATTGTATCATCACATATAATATCTTAGGTAACCTGGATATATTATAATCTATAAGTGTAATATATGAGATGAATTCTTATTGGATATATTGCAGAAGAACCACCTCGTATTAATCATTGGCTTATCCCCAACTAGCTCAAACCACCTTGTATTAATCTTTGCAAATCCATTGTCATGTTCAATAACAGTTCTATCAGGATCATTTTGATTAAGTCGTAGCCTATACCATTTGACAATGAAGAGAACTAATTTGAAGGAATTAAAGTCACACTCAAGTATATCATACAAAATGCCATAGTATCGATTTTGAGACTCTCAAAGATGTTAGTCATTTCTAGATGAAATATTAGTCACTTGAAAGACTGCACTTATCCCAGAATCACAAGTTTTCTTCATGTCATACAACTTTTTGATGCAAAATTTATGACCATTGAAAAATATATCCTTCTGGTGTTTGACCTACGATAATATGTCAAACATGTAAAAATTATTGCATCGGGAGTTGATAAACATACAGGTGATTAACAAATTTATACGTACCTGAAAATCTCTTAAAGTATATGCTAAATATATTTCCCTTTGCGTAACATTGGAATCTCCATTACGATGAGCTTCTTTAACCAATGAGGACACACCTTCCCATGTTAATGTGTGACCAAAATGATGAAATCATTCAATCCATACCATCATCCAATCTTGATTGTTTGCAATATAAAAATGTATTGCATCCCACTCTCGACCAACTGTACAAAAAATAAATAGATGACTTACAACCGATTAATTTTGAAGAATAAGAATTACTTAAATACAATAGTATCTTATAATTTATTACCTCTCACTTTCCTCAATCTACCTTTCCCCACCAAGTACTCCCCTTCAAATTTTCTAATGATGTCAAGATCCAAAATGTGATCTATATGGATCTTTGCTGCAAGCTTAGGAAGATATTCAGTAACGTACACGATAGTCTGGTATACCATATATCCCTCCACCATAGAAACCTCAAGACATTCTATTTTTCAAAGCAAAGCCTTCAAAAATTTCAAGTGCCTCTCAACCATCCACATTGACCGAGTGTGTACAGGTCTACACAATTTGATCTCCTCAACTTGGTGTATGAGGTAGTGTTCTTATGCATTGAAAAAATTTAAAGGTAGACACTTTTGCATTTCATACATTAGATGAGTAATTCTTATCTTTCAATATTTTATATCTTCTTTATGGATTTCTTTAGATGACAACTACCTACAAGACATTGAAGACACAAAAATATATAAATACGAGACTTTACAATATATTACATACCAAGAAAAACAAATTGTGAATATAATAAATATATACAACAAATTGAACAAATATCACTGCTTACCTCATGTATTTTCCAAGATCATATATCATTTGATTGATGTTATTTTTGAAGTTCTCTAGGAGAGATAGGGGTAGCACGTACTGCAACAATTATAAACTAATCATGTTATTTTTTTCTCACATAATAAAATGAGAAGTACATGTAGTTTACAAATATATTGTAAATACAGAAGAACATGACTCACCTTGATGAAGGTATGCCAATCATGAATTTTCAACCTTGGCCCAAATTCACTTTTCTTTGATATGAGATTGCTTATGTTCGCAGCAAATCCTGTGACGAATCAAATTTTTTGTATGACTTATTTTATGGCATCACTTTACTGCTCCATTAATAACCAAGGAAAGGCACTTATATTAATATGGTATCCATTTCTATTTGATTCAATGAAATTTTTCATTGCATGATTGGATTCATGAATGTCACTACAAATTTTAACATTTTTTCTTTGTCACGCCTTCCATCCAATATTTTCCACAATATCTTTGTTATATTATTTGTAATATGCATAGTATCAAACAAATGCACAATTTGTAGATGCTCATAGTAGGGAAACCTACAAAATTATCTGCGATAAATTTTTAGTCTCTTTGGAAGGTGCTCAGTAATGCCTTGATGACCTTCATGATCATCAATTACATAATCAGTAAACAAAACACAATAAAAATATATAAATTTCAAACATAAACCATTAGATGGAATGATAGTACCTTGATGATTAATTCTATTATATTCCAACTTCCATAGGCGAGTTTTCATTCTTTGTGGCTTTGATGTAGTCTCTTCTTTCCTATTGAAAAGATGTTTTTCGGTAGTTCGATACTTATGATTTCTATGGACGAAGTTCCTATACTCATCAAACACCTACTTTCCTAAAAAATTTGAATGACAAGATTTCATCTTTGGACCACAAACTAGACATGATAATTTTTCCTGTGTATGAAGACCTACAAGATAATGATATAATTTGATTAAATATGTTAATGTTTATAATTAGAATTATCAGTGCAACTTGAATTCACCATAACATACCAGAAAAATGTGTTAGCCCCGGGGAATCATGTATTGTCCATACAAGCATTACATGGAATTTAAATTGTCTTTGTCTTATTGGTCTAGAGATGTCATACAAAGTGACACCATTCCATAACTCTGGCAACTCATTGATAAGAGGATAAATATATACATTCATATATTTAACTTCGTACTTACCTAGTTTAATGAACAACAACATTACATAATTATTGTGACCATTTCACTACAAGACTTATAATTACATCCAGATAACTATTAAATGATAAAACACTTGGAACAATCATTTCCAACATAATGTTCTCCCTCTTTATTGAAATCCATGGAGGAATGTTATTTTTTATGACAAATACAGGTCAAACAGAGTAAACAGATCTCAGCTCTCCAAATGGATTGACACAGTCTACCGCCAATGAAAGCTTAAGATTTTGAGGTTCTTCATTAAAGTGCGACCAATTTTCCTCTATGTCCATAAATTTTGAGCCATCTGCAGCATTCAAATAATGTCATCTTGACTCCTATTGTGTGAATGTTAATCCATAAAATATGCAAAGCTACTACACCTGAATAATCTTTGCGAATGTGGAATAATGGGGATGTAACAAAGAACCTTATGAGACGCCTTTTTTGTTATTTGATCTGGTCAATATCTACTTGTATGACATTCAGGGCATTATGTTACAAATTCATGTTCTTTGTGATAAATAATATGATCATTGGGACAAGAATCTCTTTCTTGATACTCCATTCCAATATCTTTCATAGTGGCACATAATTCTTGGTAAGAGGGAGGGAAAATATTCTATGGTGGTAACAGAAAAGCACCTATCAATCTACAACAAAAAATATAAGCTATTAATATTAACAATATTTATGGTACATGTTTCACCCTTTATTGACTATAATGACATATATAACATACCTTAGCATACGTGACATTGTTATGTTGGATAAACCATTCATAACCTTCAAGTTAAACAACAAAAATATAATAGAGAGAAGAGTTGTTTGGGAGACTTTATAAAGGGCCATGTCTGCCTTCTCAAGTAGAGGTATATGGGTATGTGTAGGATCATGGTATGCTAAAAATTGGCGATGTGAAAAAATAAGTTTTTCACTCGTCCAAAAGCACACCCAAAATTTCTTTAACTTTTGAGTAGGCCTAGGTGTCAGTACACCTAGCCAAGCCATAAGCCAAAGATAAAGTTGTTAAGGCCTTGAAATATCACCCTAACTTAGGAATTAGGGCATACTAATATCTCATGGTAACAATGGAAACCTTCCTAAGTTGTGGGTGGACTCTGATTAAGAAGGTATCTCTAGATTCTAAGTCAGTTCCTATTCGATTTGGAATATCACCTATGACTAATTCTCTGATTGAAGAAAAGGAAAATGATAACTTAAAACTGAATAAATAAACTTGAAGGTGATACACCAAAATAGATTCAGATTAATCAGAACTTCAAACCAGCATCCACAAGACACACACTATTGAGATCCGTAGTAAACATTCACTAATCAACGTATTGGTTGACCTAAAAACTCACTATTTGGGTTTGCACCACAAGCAATGATAATCTACCAATAGACATACATATTTTGCAAAACATTTTGTTTTGACAACTTAGAGAAGGAATTAGATTAATTCACTTATCTATTCTATAAAACTCATTACACTTAAATGAAGAAATGTTGAAAAGGATTGATAAAAAAACTCAAAAAATATGTGAAGAATGGGGAACTTGCTTTATTTTCTTCAAAATCTACAAATGGTTACATGCCAAGATGCAAAACATGTCAAGGAATAAGTTACATTCACCTGAACATAATCTTGCATCAAAAATGAACCTATGGTTACAAAATGTATGCAAAAAGACACAAAGGAACGGATATGTTTAGAAAAGCACCTTCTCTCCAAATTCTGAACCCCAAAAACTGAGAAGGAAGCCCTCCAATGCCATCCAAAAAGCCCTCCAAATAAGCTAGAAACCCTACGTATTAGGCATAATTCATGCCTTAATACATGCCCCTAATGTTGGTATTTAAAACATACACCTTTTAAATACATTACCAACATATACCAACCAATATCCAATCAAGCACTAACTCAATACATACAACCTAACCCCATCTACATAACATATATCCCTAACAAACCTAAAGCCGACATCATAACCCTAGGTCAAAATGACCAATGTCTAGCTGTTAATAACTCTTTACAAAAAATCCACATCTCCATCGTAGTGGCTGTCGTGGCAGTTGGAATTTAGGATTCTGACTGTCGTGCACTATAGTGTTTAAGGCATTTACTCCTCTGACAATGGATTCCAAAGTTTAACAAAACTTGGCATTATTCTAGGTCTTCGCATTATATTTGCATTTGGGGAAAACATAAGGGTTTTAAAACCCTAATCCATGGTGTCATCCATGCTGAGATTATGGAATTTTTTCTGGTTTCTTTCTACTTATCTGTGCTCATCTTTTGGATCTGGAGTTCCTCACTATGATGTAAGAGTTGAGTTGTAGTCTTGAAGCTCTTCTTTGTGGTTTGTGGGCTGGAATATAGTGTTTTCATCTGTGATCTCATTTCATATTTGGCTGTGACTATGAGTATGCATTTATTTTGACCATGAAGCTCGGGCGCTAATTGGAAGTTGTTATTATGATCAAAATAGCTCAGGCTCTTACCATCTGGAGTTATTGTCACTTAATCTTGGGCTCAAACTATGTTTATCACTGGATTGCATGCTTGCATTTGTCTCTCGAGATGGAGTTTACTATTTAAAACAGAGAGCTCGGGCTCTTTGAACACCATGGGCTCTTAATGTTCTAGGTTTTTGGCCATAAATCAATGGCATTGTTTCTATTTGTCTTCATGGAGCTCGGGCTCCATATCATCACATCTCTGCTTGTGAAATTAGAGATAAGTAACCTCTATTCTCGATTTTGCATTTACATGGTTTTAAAAATCTTTAGTTATAGGCTTTTCTCCATGATTCTTGCACTGATTTATGGGTACTTTATTTTCTACTATTATTGTTGCTCAACTCGAGTCCTAACTCAAACAACCACTGTTAGATAAGTTTCTGTTGTGGCTTGGATAGCTTGAGCTTGTGTTATGCATTTAGGAGTAACTATATCTTTTTTTTTTTATGATATATCTCTACTACTATAATTGTGTTTTTGCTCCACTGTTGTCCATCATTTTTGTCTTCATGTTGTCTTCTTGGGGTTTGTTTTTGTTTGTGTCCAATGTCGACAGTGACCATCTTTCTTTGAACATTACCACTCTCTATTGGGACCGTGGTTTGAAATGAGCTTGACATTACTCAAAAGATGTTGTATGTATCAATTAATTGACTTTATGTTCCACCTTGCAAAAATGATAATGACAAGTGTATCAAACTATCTTTGTGACTCCAATAAGAAAATTACCAATGGGGTTTGAGCATGGGCTCATGACACCCATGGACAACATTGTGAACAGAGAGCCCGATAATTTTAAAATGCATCTTTTCTTTCATTTGAACAAAACTGTTATTTCATTTACTATATATACATATCCATTTGATGACAATATGTGAAATTAGTGCTTTGCATATGCAGATTTGATATTCTTCTTGTTAGAAAAGCATTGCTGTCCTTTTTTATGTTCATAACATTAACAGTCAAATTTTCTGCAATTCACCTCATTTTGTATATCCGTTATGAATTTGATAGCATTGTTCGTGATTAGACACCTTTTAATAATAGCATGTGATTATTACCTTATTCTTTTAAAATAGCACTGTTATCATTTTTTCCTCTACATGCATGTTCATAGCAGCAAAGTAGATGTAACTATTATTTACCTTCTTTGTAATTGCATATCACTTTCATTTTATAGAAAGGAGCTTTACAATTGTATACATCTTCTCTTCCTTGAACATCACTATTTTGAACTTTACACACTGTCCTTGTACACCAGTGTTTATTGTAGAGCATTTGATGAATTTTGCATCTAATACTAATAGTGTTTGAATTCTTTATATGCATTACTTACTTTGATAACACTACAATTAATTCCTTTTGTACATGCATATTACTTTTCAAAGTAGACATCACTTGTTATGATCTGACACACTTTATAACAACATTACTGTTATCCCTCTTCTCTTGAATATGCACTATTATTTGATTTTCTGTATATGCATTTTCACGTTATGACATTGATGTACATCCATACTTTGTATATGCATAATTGAAATGTTGCTAAATATTTGTATGCATCTATTATGTGCATAATTCATTTGACAATAACTAAATGACACTTCTAGTTAGAATATCACTTGTTTTGTTCATGCATAACAATAGTCATGTTTTAAAACATCATTATAATTGACCTTCATTGTGCAAAATTAAATAACAGTGTTACCTTATCACTTGATTCCAAGAATAATTTCATCTCCTTCTTTTCGCATCTTTGTTTTGCACATACATATTTTGTGGCATCTTTTCATTACATTAGATTGTCTTACAATAGCATTACTGTACTCTGCGTCTTGGCACCAATGACATTAAAACTTGTAACAACATGCATCAACCTTGTCTTCCAATGTTACTCATTCCAATTTTGCATCATCTTTTCTCCCATTGAACTGCAACAACATGCATTCACTTTGTACCAACTGTTATGAACTGCATCTCTTCCTCTTCTGCATCTTCCAATCCTTGAACTCATGAACTCCTGGCATTCTTTCTCTTTGGATAATGCATCTTGTGAGGATCAAGCATGGGCTTGTGACATTCACTGCACTTTTCTTTGTCCTCTTCTATTAGTGAATTCATAGATAATATTATCTGTGCATTAACATGCACTTCTATTTACTCTGTTTGACAACACCACCTAATCCAATATGTTAGGTTAGTGAACGTGACCAACTGATCAATTTTTGTGTGTGAGTGTCATATGTCATGACATTCATACATGAAAGTTGGTTGATTGATTGTATTCACTATCCTAACACTACCCTGCTATTTCTAAAAAAAGGTTTCTCAGCTGGGTGCCAGCAAGAAGTTGAGTCCACTTTTTGGGCAAAAAGTGGAAGTGTTTTCTCTTTTTTTCAAATGTTCTATCAATTTATGTCAAAATTTTAGGAACTTAGAGATTGAATCTAAAACAACTTCACTAATAGAAAATGTAGTTCTCAGAGTCTAGTTTTCAAATATGTAATTTATTTAAATACCCACATGGTAGAAAGTTTTTTTAGTAGGCATATTTAAAAACTACTTTTTCAAAATGCATGTTTCAAGACCATACCACACACGTGTACGACCACCATATTTTGACCTATATAAATGAATTTTTGTGAATCCTTCTGGGGAAAGATACCTAAGACACCAAAGATTGATGAGAATATTTTTTTTTTTTTTTTTATTTAATATTTTTTTTTAATTAATTTTTAATTGACTAAAATATTTTTTTGAAACCTCTGGTGTACGACCACCATAATTTGATGAAAAATTTACATTTTTTAAAAATTATTTTTTTAATCTTCGAGGAAATTCTATGTAGATTGATGTCATATAAATTATTTTTAACAAAATGTAAAAACAAAAAAGTTATTAAAGTTCTAGTGAACCTTACTATTTTAAGTTTAGGTACCACTTTTGATTAATAAATATTGTAAAAATAGTAAAATTGATCATATCAGTATAAAATTTATATTTTAGAAATCTAGACAGTAAGTTCTCTAACGGGTTTTCATTTCATCAAAAAACTTGATCAGGAAGACCCTCAAAAAATTACGACAAGACAAAAATTTGGTATTCAAATGCCTTAACCATTATTTTGGAGGTCCAAGCATAGGCTTGGTCCCACCAAGCCTCTCCCGAACCAAAATCCAATGCAAAGGGTGGCCTTGTAAATTCAAAATTTAAATAACGGGCACACGTTTAAAAATGTGTACCCATTTCTTAAATATAATAAATCAACATAGAAAAATACATTTCTTAAATTTTTTTTTTTTTTTTTAAATTTAAAAAATGGGCACCCATTTTGAAAAGAATGGGTGCCCATTTTGAGAAAAAATGGCCACCCATTTTTTGAATTTTGGATCGGGTGTCCGAGCCTAAGACGGGTGCCCATTTTTTCAAGATGGGCGCCCGTTTCTAGTGGCATTGTTTCAAGTCCATAAGACTTCCGCCGAATTGGAAGACCAACTTCTTGAACTTACCCAGCTACAGGAACTAAGTCCCTTTAATTCAAATATCTAATTTACAAAAAATAGCATCTTTTGTATAATACAGAATGATAACCATAGATAGTAAAAGGTTTCATGGAGGCATGTCCCTTTGATACTGTTATTATGTTGATGTAGATGCATACTTTTCCATTATATTGATTTTATTGGTAGATGTGCAGTTCTGGAAACGTGATTGTTGTATGTTGCTTTAGATTTCCATGCATTGCTTGGATCCAATTTGGATCTAACACCTTTTCTCCCTATGATGCAGGGCAAGACCTTAAGACCTAAGATGTAGGACATGAAGACTAATGACAAGGACATGAATACTTGGACAAAGTAGACAACTAGCTCCTAAATGCAGAAGACCCTACAAGGCAATGCATGGACCCCTACTCATGCTTCTATCATGCTTTCTTCTCTGCAAATTCCTCTAATTTTCTAATATGAAAGATGTAATATGAAAGAAAATTTCTCTATCACATTCAGTTTGATCGCACAATGTCATGATCAATTATGAATTTGAAAATTTGAATATGATCAATACTTAGATTACAATGTAATTGATAACATGAATTTAATAGCAATGCATTTCATCTTCATTAGCTGAACAATAATGTTTAAGAGGTGTACCTTTATGCAATTTTTTAGTGTTTATGATTATCATCCTGCATGTACAAATTTAGGATAACAATTATGGCGACTTCTATTGGATGTGTGCCTTCTAGACTTGAACTATAGACCTTGTCCATTAGGCAATGGAATAAAAAACAAGAACATACATAATGCAACAATTATTGAATGAAAATTCAAACTAAACCTAGACTTAGGCAACCTAAAACTAACCTTGTTCCTTGAGTGCACTTTATTGAAAATGAAAACCTAAGGACACCTAGTGCTTGACATCACTTATTGAAATGAAAATTAATCTGAAAGTACTAACCCTCAAAATAAAGCTTGAGGAAGATCTCATTGACTGGGATAGGCAAGATCTCTCCATCTATGGTGGATAGCTGAAAGGCATTGTTCTCTTTACATTCAGTGATGACAAATGGGCCTGACCAAAAGTTGTCAAACTTATCATGCTGCCCTGGTCTACTTTTTAGAACATGTCATTTAAGAACTAGGTCACCTTCCTTGAAATCTCTAGGTGTAGCCTTCTTGTCAAAAGACCTCTTAGTCTAATTTTTCCTTAGCTCAATGTTCTTTAAGGCTTTTCTCCTTTTCTCTTCTAGCTGTAAAAACTCAACAAACCTTAGCTTGAGAGGGTCTTCCTCTTCAAACCACATCATCTAATCAGCTAATTGTAGGGTTGGAAACTCAGTAGAAACTGGTAACCTTTCTTCCTTACCATAAACTAGTACATAGGGTGAGCTTCTAGTGAATTTATTTGGTGTAATTCTTTCCATCCATAGGGCTACCTTGAGTTTGGAATGCCAATCCCTCTTGTTCTCCTATAGAGTCCTTTTTATAATTCTTATGAGGTTCTTATTAGTAGACTCAACAAGTCCATTACCCTAAGGGTAGTAGTTAGATGATGTATTTAGAGAGATCTCATTCTTAATAGCCCATTCTATTATTCTAGAACCAACAAAATCCAATGTATTATCAGAAATAATTGATTGAGGTACCCCAAACCTGGTTATAATGTCTTCATAGAAGTTGAGGATAGTAGATCTAGTTGATTCCTTCAATGCAATAGCTTTGGTCCACCTTGTGAAATATTCTATAGCAGTTAAGATCCATTTGTGACCTGCACTAGAGTTAGGATCAATGGGGCCTATGAAGTCCACTCCCCACTTGATGAATGGTTGTTCAACAATGATAGGCTTCAGTGGCAATACTGCTAGCTTTTGTTTTCCTACAAAAAGAGCACATTTTTTACATCTTTTTTTCCAAAAATGGGCATCCTTAAATAAATCAAGCCAATAATAGCCTACCCTTGATATCTTCCAAGCTATAGTCTTAGGATTGAAGTGTCCTCCACATGATCCATCATGAAATTCAGACAAAATTTTGCTTTGATCGGCAATATCAATACATTTCAGCAACATTCTAGAAAATTCTTTTCTATAAAGCATACCATAAATATAAAAACATAAGGAACATATTGCAATATTAAATACCTCATTTTGGCTTTATCAAAATTAATTGGACATTGTCCACTTTGCAGAAATCTGCTCATATCAGCCAACCAAATTTCTGGTTGGTCATTAAGTACATGGTTATCTTGAAGTAATATAACCTCCTCATTGCTTTCAGCTTCTTCTCATTCTGTCATTTGTGCACACAAACCCTTGCCTCTAACCATCTTGGTTACATGAATATGCACATAATATTCCATAACTCTTGTGATCCATCCTTCTCTTTTCTCATTTACATCTATGTTCAACAAAAACTCTTTAATGCTAGGATGTGCAACCATTAGGTGAACTTTATTTCTAGCAACCAGATGTTTAAACTTCTTTAAAGATTTAATAACAACAAGTACATGTTTCTCAACAAAATTGTACCTTTATTCATAGTCATCCATCCCTTTGCTGAAAAAGGCAACTGGCTATTCTAGATTGTCATCATTTTTCTGCACCAACATAGCTAAAATAGTATCATAGCTTCCATAAGCATATAAGATAAAATCTTTAGGAAAAATAGGGTTAGCTAATGGAGGAGCTGATGATAGGGTTTGTTTGATCAATTCAAAACTTGACTTCCCCTCTTTAGTCCAGCTGAAAGGCACATTCTTTTTTAGCATTGCAGTTAAGGACTTTAATAAATTGGTAATATCTGGAATAAAGTGTCTTACAAAGTTAATTCTATCAATAAAGCTTTGCAGCCCCTTTTTGTGTTTTGGCAAAGATAAATCCAGAATTACATAGATTCTTTCAAGATCTATTGTTTTACCTTGTTTTGACACTTGATACCCTAAAATTTTACCTTCATGGACTGCAAAAACTATTTTTTTAGAGTTGAGAGAGATTCCATACTCTCTGCATCTTTGAAGCACTTGCCTTAAATGGCCTATATGCTTATCTGCAATCTTGATATAAATAGTAACATCATCCAAGTAAACCAAAACAAATTTGTACATCATATTTTTAAAAGCCATGTCCATAGCTTTTTGGAATGTGGCTCCTGCATTTGATAAACCAAATGGCATTCTTTTGTATATCATTATTCCCCATTTAGTGGTAAAAACTATTTTAAACTAATCTTCTTCTTTTAAGTTAATACTTGATTATAACCGGAATAACCATCTAAAAGGGAAAACCTTTCAGAACCATAAACATACTTCAATATTTATTCCATGGGTGGAAGAGGGTGTCTATCTTTTAGAGATGACCTATTAAGGTCTCTAAAATCCACACACAATCTATTCTCCCCATTTTTCTTCCTTACAGGAACTAGATTTGAAACCCAAGATGTATATTTGATTGGAAAAAATATTCCACTATCCAGTAATTTATTCAGCTCTTTAAGCATTAGGGGCTCTAATTTAGGATTAATTGGCCTTTGTCTTTGCTTGATTGCCCTAGAATTGGGCTCTGATTTGATGGTGTGTTGGGTCAATTGAGGGTCAAACCTCTTCAAATCAGCATAATCGCAAGCAAAGACACCACTGAATTCCTTGAATAAAGCAATAAGAAGCTCTTTATCTTGATGAGAGTTAACTTTAACAACCTTTAAGAATTTGTCTCTGAATATCTCCAAATCCTCATAATGATCCTCCTTGACGAGCATGTTGGTTTTGTTCTTCTTGAACTGATCATCAGAATTGAAGATGGATTCTAAACTAACTAGTCCTTTAGGTAGCTTATTTGAATTAAGTTGTATGATCTGGTGCTCAAATTTTTGTTTTTCTTTGTTGTTTGTAGAAGTTGCAAAGACATCTGTTTCTGCCATAA
Source organism: Thuja plicata (assembly GCA_018584345.1). NCBI lineage: Eukaryota > Viridiplantae > Streptophyta > Pinopsida > Cupressales > Cupressaceae > Thuja > Thuja plicata. The sequence goes on from MU228349.1 coordinate 1,579,027, forward strand.
AACTTAAGATCTTCTCATCAGTATTGAAAAATTTCCAATTAACTTCATTATCCTGAATGGATGGCTAACAACAATATGAATGTGATATTGATCAGTATTTACACCTTTATTCTTAGAAATTGTAACTTGAGAACCAATAGCAGCTAATCTATCAGCATGCTGGTTTCTATTTCTAGGTACAACAATTAGGTTGAATGCATCAAAATCATCTAAAATATCTGATATTATGAACTTATACAACTTTAGGAGGTCATTCCTAACAACATTCAGACCTCTCACCTGATTTTCCACCAATTCGCTATCTCCAAATGCCCTCAAACATTTGATATTTCTCTTTCTTTCCCACTCTAAGCCTTGTATCAAACCTTCATATTCAGCCACATTGTTAGAACAAGGGAAAGATAATCTGAATGCAGCATAATATTTGTCACCATCTAGAGACACAAGCATAACCCATGCACTAGCTCCATCTTTGTTTCTAGATCCATCAAAAAATAAAGTCCCAAAGTTGATTAGGCTGTTCTGAATCAACATCTTGTGATTTTATCAAGTTACGCATAACAGGGTCAGATTCAGAAATCATAAAATTACAAAAACTAGCATCATAAATAACACTACCTTGGTTGCTAAAGGCATTTCCAGTTTCCCACTCTTCCAACAATATATCAGGGATCCCCTCTATTTGAGTATAAAAAGTTGGATAGTCTTTAAGATCATCAGTATCTATGATCACAAAACTAGCATTAATAGGGCTTCGAATATATGGCTCTATGTGATCTTTGGTCAACAATTCTAATTTTATGGTCACTTTTGCACCATATCTTGTCCTAAACAACATGTGAGACCAATCGGATGAGAAATATCTACCTATCTTTGCTATAAAATCCCTAGATAGACATAGGGAAAAATAAGGAGGTAGATCTATAACATATCTATGTCTTGTGGAATAGAGAAATTTGGGCAAGCATGGAGGGTCAAACTTGCATTTTTAACAACACCTAAAGTGTGGACTGATGAACCATCTAATTGAATCACTCCCTTGTCAAGAGGTTCATACTTCAAATCAAGTAAATTTGCAATCTTCTTGGGCATTACTGTACTCATTGCACCACTATCAACCATGCAATTATGTACTAACTTATTACCAATTATCAAGGACACATAAAAATAAGGTGGCTTAACATTTTTAACTTTCTTACCATCCTTTACTATTGTTCCTTGCACATCTGCAGCCCTTGAATTGGCCAAAATAGTCCTTGAAGGCTGCTTTAGGGATTTTTTTGAACTTGCTGCCCCCTCGGACAATTGTTCCTTAAGTAATTCTGCCTGCCCTAGCATGGCTAAAGAATCCCACATAGAAATAGAAACATTCATCTTCTTCATATTATCAACAATATTAAAAGGGACAGAAATTCATACCTTTTGATGAGATTTAGCATTGCTCTGATCTGCGTGCTTCTAATGCTTCTCCTTGATTATAAAAGATGAGTGTTCATTCAGTATAGAAATATGAGGGATGGGTGGTGATTGAGTTGTAGGAACAATCTTAGCAGCTAATTGTTCTATTTCTAGAGCTCTCTTTTTGGGTCTAGTGTTTTCTAATACAAGTGAATCATTACTCACCCCACCGAATTCTTCTTGTTTCCAATTGAAAAAAGTAGTATCCAGAGCACTTAGGTCCAATTGATGTTGAGTCTCTTCAATGGATGCAACTTTTTGTGAATCAATCACACTTTGAACCATTAGAGTATGATTAAGCACTCCATTAGTGCACTTTGACTGATTGTGGAGCTGCCCACAAGGATAACATCACTCGTATTCAGTAGCAAGGTTATTTTTTTAGGAACAATATCCCTAACATCGTTAAGAGGTGTAGGATTATAAGGCCTATAAGGCTTCCGATTCCAATTTTTCCTATTGGTATTGTTATTTCCTTGGTACTGCTGCTTACTTCCTTGGTAAATGGGCTGGTTAGGCTGTTGTGATGAGGAACTAGCAAACTAATTTTGTGTATGGGCTATTGGATTTCCTTGAGCTTGCTACCTTTTAAGGTTTACCAACTCATTTCCAAAGATTTGTAATAGGATTTCAATTTTATGCTAGCTGTCCTTTATGCTTTGCAACTCATTAGAAGGGGCAACATGCATCATTTATTGACTTTTTGAAGATGGAAAAGGTGCAAGAGGTGAGGTAATCAATGGCATACTAGACTAGATGCTAGGAAAGAAAGGCATAGGTGGCCTAGGAGCTATCTTTCCTACCTGAATAAGACTATTATCTGTCCTAATAGAAATATCAAATTCTTGAGGTAAATAATTCCCCACCATAGATTGGATCATAACTGAGATTTCACTATTCAGACTGTTAAGGAGGTACAAGAATGCATATTTAGTAGAGGGTCTTACCGTGACGTGAATCATGTTCCAATTCTTTTGAAAGAGGATATTGAAATCACTCATCTCTTCTCATGGATCCCTTTTGATAGTTGTTAGTTGTTCCACAAAAGAAAGATTATCAGATTTATCTTCAAAAAATTTTGACAATTCCTCACCTAAAGAATCCCATGAAGCAATTGATCCAACTCGGAGAGTTCTGAACCATTCCAATGCTTTTCCCTTCAATGATGCAGCCAATAGATTCAAAGCTACATCCTCCTCTGTGATGTGATGAACATTGCAAAGAGAAGAAACATCTCGAATATATATCAACCAATATCTAATCAAGCCCTAACTCAATACATACAACCTAACCCCATCCACATAACATATATCCCTAACAAGCCTAAAGTCGACACCATAACCCTAGGTGAACATGACCAATGTCTAGCAGTTAATAACTCTTTACAAAAAATCTACATCTCCATCGTAGTGGTTGTTCTGACACATGGAATTTAAGATTCTGACTATCGTGCACTGCAGTGTTTAAGGCATTTACTCCTCTGACAGTGGATTCCAAATTTTAACAAAAGTTGGCTTTATTCTGGGTCTTTATTCTGGGTCTTTGAATTGTACTTGCATTTGGAAACATATGAGGGTTTTGGAACCCAAATCCATGTTTCCATCCATGCTAAGATTATGGCATTTTTTCTAGTTTCTTTCTGCTTCTTTGTGCTCAGGTTTTGGATCTGGAGTTCCTCACTATGATTTAAGAGTTGAGTTGTAGTCTTGAATCTCTTCTCTATAGTCTGTGGGTTGGAATATAGTATTTTCATCTATGATCTCATTCCATATTTGACTGCGACTATGAGTATGCATTCATTTAAAGCATGAAGCTCGGGATCCAACTATAAGTGCTTGCATTTGTCTCTTGAGTTGGAGTTTACTGTTGAAATAGATAGCTCGGGCTCTTTGAACATTGCAGGCTCTTAATGTTCTACGTTTTTGGCCATAAATCAATGGCGTTGTTTCTATTTGTCTTCATGGAGCTTGGGCTCCACATCATCACATATATGCATGTGAACTTATAGATAAGTAACCTCTATTCTTGGTTTTGCATTTACATGGTTTTCAAAATCTTTAGTTATAGGCTTTAGCTTTGATGCCTCTCCATGATTCTTGCAATTATTTCTGGGTACTTTATTTTCTACTGTTATTGTTTCTCAACTTGAGCCCTAACTCAAACATCCACTGTTAAATAAGTTTCAGTTGTGGCTTGGACAACTCTAGCTTATGTTATGCATTTAAGAGTAAGTATATCTGTTATTTTTTATGATATATCTCTGCTACTAATATTATGTTGTCACTCCACTGATGTCCATCATTTTTCTCTTCGCGTTGTCTTCTTGGGGTTTCTTTGTGTTTGTGTCCAATGTCGATAGTGACCATCTTGCTTTGAGCATTACCACTCTCTGTTGGGACCATGGTTTGAAATGAGCTTGACATTATTCAAAATATGTTGTCTGTATCCATTCATTGACTTTATTCTCCACCTTGCAAAAATGATAATGACAAGTGTATTAAACTGTCTTTGTGACTCTAGTAATAAAATTAACCATGGGGTTCGAGCACAGGCTCATGACACCCACAGACACCATTGTGAACAGAGAACCTGATACTTTTAAATTTCATCTTTTCTTTCATTTGAACAACACTGTTATTTCATTTACTATATATGCATAACCATTTCATGACACTATGTGAACTCACTATTTTGCATATGCAGGTTTGATATTCTTCTTGTTAATAAAGCATTGCTGTCCATTTTTATGTTCATAATGTTAACATTCAAATGTTTTTCAATTCACCTCCTTCTGCATATCAGTTATGAATTTGATAGCATTGTTCATGATTAGAGACCTTTTAATATCAGCATGACTGTTACCTTGCTCTTTTAAAACAACATTGTTATCATTTTTTCCTCTACATGCATATTCATAGCAGCAAAGTAGATGTAACTATTATTTACCTTCTCTGCAATTGCATATCACTTTCATTTTATAGAAAGGAGCTTTACAATTGTATGCATCTTCTCTTCCTTGAACATCACTATTTTGAACTTTACACATTGTCCTTGTACACCAGTGTTTACAACAACATTTGATGAATTCTGCATCTGACACCAATAGTGTTTGAAATTTGTATATGCATTACTTACTTTGATAAAACTGCAATTTAGTCCTTCTGTACATGAATATTACTTTGCAAAGTAGATATCACTTGTTATGATCTTACACACTTTATAACAGAATTATTGTTATCCCTCTTCTCTTGAATATGCATTGTTATTTGATTTTCTGTAGATGTATTTTCACGTGATGACATTAATGTACATCCATACTTTATATATCCATAACTGAAATGTTGCTAAACATTTCTATCCATATTTTATGTGCATAATTCATTTGATAATAACTAAATGACACTTCTTGTTAGAATATCACTTGTTTTGTTCATACATAACAGTAGTCATATTTTTTAAACAGAATTATAATTTACCTTCATTGTGCAAAATTGAATGAGAGTTACCTTATCACTTGATTGCAAGAAACATTTCATCTCCTTCTTTGCACATCTCTGCTTTGCATAGACATTTTTTGTGGCATATTTTCATTGTATTAGATCATCTTACCACATCATTATTGTACTCTGTGTCTTGGCACCAATGACATTAAAACTTGTAACATCGTGCATCAATTTTGTCTTCCAATGTTACTCATTCCAATTTTGTAGCATCTTTTCTCCCATTGAACTGCAACATGTATTCACTCTATACCAACAATTATGAACTACATCTCTTCCTCTTTTGCATATTCTAATCCTTGAACTCATGAACTCCTAGCATTCTGTCTCTTTTGATAATGCATCACGTGAGGTTTGAGAACAGGCTCGTGACACTCACTGTACTTTTCTTTGTTCTCTTCTATTAGTGAATTCATAAATAATATTCTCTCTGCATTAAAATGCACTTCTGTTTACTTTGTTTGACAACACCACCAAATCCAATATGTTAGGTTAGTGACCTTGACCAACTGATCAATTTTTGTGTGTGAGTGCCATGTTTCATGACATTCATGCATGAATGTTGGTTGATTGATTATATTCACTATCCTAACACTACCTTGTTGTTTCTAAAAAATGTTTCTCAGCTACAGGAACTAAGTCCCTTTAATTTAGATATCTGGTTTTCAAAAAAACAACAAATTTTGTATAATGCAGAATGATAACCATAGATAGTAAAAGGTTTCATGGAGGCATGTCCCTTTGATACTGTTATTCTATTGATGTAGATGCATACTTTTCCATTGTATTGATGTTATTGGTGGATGTGCAATTCTGAAAGCTTGATTGTTGTATGTTGTTTTAGGTTTCCATGCATTTCTTAGATCCAATTTGGAACTAACACCTTTTCTCTCTATGATGCAAGACAGGACCCTAAGACCTAAGATGTAGGACATGAAGACTAATGACAAAGACATGAAGACTTGGATAAAGCAGAAAACCAGCTCCTAAATGCAGAAGACCCTACAAGGAAATGCATGGACCCCTACTCATGCTTCTGTCATGCTTTCTTTTCTAAAAATGCCTCTAATTTTCCAATATGAAAGAACATTTGTCTATCACATTCAGTTTGAATGCACAATATAATGATCAATTATGAATTTGAAAATTTGAATATGATCAATACTTAGAGTAGTACAATGTAACTGATAACATGAATGTAATAGCAATGTATTTCATCTTCATTAGCTGAAGGATAATGTTTAAGAGGTGTACCTTTATACAATTTTTTAGTGTTTATGATTATCATCCTACATGTACAAATTTAGGATAACAAAAGCATTATCGGATATCTGATATCCAACAGTGGAAATATATTGTTGCCCGCGGCTGCGTTCAACATTTTCATTGTAAAAATGTTGAAGCAGCCAAGCAAGCAATATCGTATATCCGTTTGTAATCATATATCTAATTTGGTACAGTAAAGAGGTAAGTTAAATTTATAAGCTACAATATTTTTTTTGGTTTTTGAATTAAAATTTGTGGTTTTTTAAAAAAATTAGGGTTTTTTTAAAAAATTAGGGTTTTTTAAATTAATTATAAACTAGGGTTGAAATGATAAAAACTAGGGTTGAAATTGATAATTTTTATTTTTTATTGTTTTTGAATCTGATATAGATTCAAACCAATCATAAAACCCTCCCAATTAGTCCGCGAACAATCCAGAACCACCTCATAAGAATCCCCCACCTTCAGAAGGCCAACCAGCCTCAAACCCTCAACCATTATAGGATCTCGTAAGAGACAATCTAAATTATCTTAGAGGATATCAGGCCACATATGAAAATATCCCCACATTGTGCCCCATGTTTTCCACATTGAACTCCATTATTGAAAGCATGGAGAAAATCATAGAGAAACACAATGTTGCACTTCTTTGGCGTGAATCCATGCGCTCCCAGTTTGATGATGGGCTTGAATATGATCAAGTTATGGATCTAAATATTAAAAAAAAAACATGACATATGTAACATTTTTGTTGATCCCAAAACTGGTTTAAAAGTGGACCGTAATAAAACCAAGTTGTCAATTAAATGGTGCACAAATGATGCAATACGTGATAACTTTTGGAACTGCTGGTGGATGGTTTTTGATAGACCACCCCATAGCAACTTGGATGTCCCATTCTATTTCATAAGAAAATTGTATGCTAAATTTGTCCTCGGTCACAAGGCAAATTATTAGAGCATGAGACAAAACCAGGATGTAGACTTAGGCACTCCACAGGATAGGCCAGGGGAATAGTGGGTGAAATCCCGCATATATGTGCCCCTTCTCAAGATTTCACCACCGCCTATAGTGCAGCATCCTGATATTATTGTTGAGGTCAGCTCAAAGACTATTCAAGTCACTCATTCCTTGAGTGATTTACTGGTTAGGCAGAGTGTGACATTGTTGCCTCCTCATGTTGATGCTTCTGGTCCTTCCACATCCTCAAGGAGGTCACATGTTTGTGTGCCCCATACTTGCGGTATGTGCAAGAATATGTTCTTGGGTCCCCTGAATGATAATGATGCATATAACTATGTCTTCGAGGTGGACGATACTACACAAAATGTTACATGCATTGAAGCACCCCATGGAGATGTGCATCAGGGGCATACTGAACCATGGACTCCTGTTACGGTAAGAGTAAACAATTAACTTGTTACATTGTATTTAATTTTAAACGTTCGTATTTTTAATATAATTTTCTTATAATGATCGCCCACTTATGTTTTTTTACGTGTTTCATTTATGTCCAGTTGATGATAGAGGAGGAGATGGCATGGGTGGAGGGGTCCATGCTTTCAACCATTTAATTTGCCCTTGACACTTCCATGGTACATATGTTTTAATGTACTCATAGGTTTCTTTTTATTACAATAGTATATACATCTTTTTTCTAATTTTTATAATCATCTTATTACATACTGATGCAGGTTTCACCAGTTGCCACTAGGGGGCAATGTGAGGGGGTTCAGGTGTCTGGTGTTGACAAGGGGAAGATAATTAAGTATTTTAGATTGTTTATACATACATGTATACTTGTCACTTGTGCGTACTCATTTTTAATTACATATTTTATTTGACAGAGGGTGGTGTCTGATGATGTCGTGAGACCACTTTGCCCAAATAGAGTCACAGGCATCTCAATTTGCAGTGATAGCCCCATGGTACGTAAGTTTTAATGTTAATTCAGTTATTTTTGAAACATATATTTGCTACCAAGGAGTTAACATTAAATAGTATAAGTGGGTATGTGCAAGATCATGAGGGGCCAAACTATGCCCTTAAGTGGCAATGAAAAATCAGAAAAACTAGGGTTAGTCAACTTGACGTGAAAAATTGAACTAGCTATCAACCTAATATCAAAAAGTTGTAAGAATAGAATCTGTAGGAAATTGAATTTAGTTTCTAAAATACTAGGCCTTTTCTTAAAAAAATTAAATATGATTGGTGAAAAGTATAGATTTCAATGCAGCAGTACAAAAATTTCAGGAAAAAAATAAGAAGTAGGTGTATGTCTGACCACCTTAATCATAATCAAATGATAATATTTTTTAATAATATTTTATATATAAGTATTAGACTCATTCCTGGATGTGACACATATTTTTGTGTAATTTTATTCCAAAAAAATAATTAATTATAAATTTTCTGCTACAATGTTTTCAAAAAAAAAAAACTCTTGTGTCTGACCACCTTAACTCATTGAAAAATTTTAAAAAAAAAAAATAAATTTCCTTATAGTAGACGAAGCATAGAATGTGACGCATTTTTTGGATTTCAAAAATGTTATACGGTTTGAAAGTTATAGTTGTTTTTCTATCAGTATATAAATCAGCACTTTAGAGGTAACTCAATTAGAAAATAACTAATAATTACTTACCGAATTTAAAATTTGACAGCAATTATATCGATAGAAAGCTGATAATCTCCTTAAGATACCCTTTTTGTTTCATCAAATTTGAATGAAAAAAAAGTCGTCAGCTACATGGTCGAAGTCTGGAACTCAGGGAAACAGGGAAAAAATACATTTTTGTGACATTTTTAGAGTTGACCATGTAGGTTTGGTGTACAAAGCAATACCGAGCCTAATCGGGTACCCGATATTTTTGGGTACCCAAAAATGATGGCAAAATTTTAATTTTGAAATTTTCCCTCCCCTTTCTCCCTCCTTCATATATATTATATATCAAAAATTATATATTAGATTATGTATTATATATATTAAATATTATATAACATATATTTTACATTAAATATTATATAATATATATTAATATTAAATTTTACATTATATATATCATATATTATTTTATATATTATATATTAATATGTTAGATTATGTATTATATATATTAAATATTATATAATATCTATATATATTATATATTATATAATATCTATAAATATTAAATATTATATAATATCTATATATATTAAATGTTATATAATATATATTTTACATTAAATATTATATAATATATATTAATATTAAATGTTACATTATATATATCATATATTATTTTATATATTATATATTAATATATTTTTTACAATATATCACATAATATCTTCATATATATATATATATATATGACATATTAGTATATAGGTTAATTACAGCAGTATAAGGCATCCAAAAGGTTTTCAAAGGGGTCATAGAGGGTTCCTAGGGGTCCTAACATGTGAGAAGGTGTACTAGGACCCCTTAGGTCCCTCTCTAACCCTCGGGGACACATTAGAACACTCAAGTGTCTCTCAAGGGGTCGTAGGACCCCTTGGGATACACTTGAGTGTTGAAATATGTCGAAGGGAGTCATGGGGACTTCCTAGGGGTCCTAAGGCATGAGAAGGTGTACTAGGACCCCTT
>MU228349.1:1595301-1622564 GCA_018584345.1 Thuja plicata
TAAGGTGTACTAGGACCCCAGAAAGACCCCATGACCCCTTTTGACATATTTGAATGGTCAAGTGTGTCCTAAGGGGTTGTAGGACCCCTTAGGACACATTTGAACATTCAAATGGGTAAAAAAGGGTCATAGGGTCTTTCTGCGGGTCTTAGTACACCTTATCACGTGTTAGGACCCCTAGGAAGTCCCCATGACCCCTTTTGACACATTGCAATACTCAAGTGTTTCCCTAGGGGTCGTATGACTACTAAAGACACACTTGAGAGTTCTAATGTGTCAAAAGGGGTTATGGGGACTTCGTAGGGGTTCTTGTATGCGATATCACGCATTAGGACCCCTAAGAAGTCCCCATGACCGCTTTTGACACATTTCAACACTCAAGTGTGTCCCAAGGGGTCATATGACCCCTTAGGACACACTTGAGTGTTCTCATGTGTCAAAAGGGGTCATGGGGACTTCCTAGGGGTCCTAACACATGATAAGGTGTACTAGAACCCCTTAGGACCCTCTTTGACCCCCGGGGACACATTAGAACACTTAAGTGTGTCCCGAGGGGTCCTACAACCTCTTAAGACACACTTGAGTTTTCCACTATTTGAAAATGGGTCGTGGGGTCTTCCTAGGGGTCCTAATGCATAAGAAGGTGTACCAGGACCCCTTAGGACCCTCTTTGAGCCTCGAGGACACATTGGAACACTCAAGTGTTTCCCAAAAGGTTCTACGACCTCCTAGGACACACTTGAGTGTTCCAATATATCAAAAGGGGTCATGGAGACTTTGTAGGGGTTGTATGACTGTGATAAGGTGTACTAGGACCCCTTAGGTCTCTCTTTGAACCCTAGGAACATATTGAAACACTCAGTGTGTCCCAAGAGTTTGTAAGACCCCTTGGGACACAATTGAGTGTTCTAATGTTTCCCTAAGGGTCAAAGAGGGACCTAAGGGGTCCTAGTACAATCTCACATGTTAGGACCCCTAGGAAGACCCAATGACCCCTTTCAACACATTGGAACACTCAAGTGTATCCTAAGAGGTCTTAGGACCACTTGGGACACACTTGAGTCTTCCAAAGTGTTCGCATGGGTCAAAGAGGGTCCTAAAAGGTCTTATTACACCTTCTCATGCATCAGAATCCCTAAGAAGAGTCCATGGCACCTTTCTACACATTGAAACACTCAATTGTGTCCCAAGGGTTCCTAATACCTCTTGGGACACACTTGAGTGGTCCAATGTCTTGAAAGGGGTCATGAGGACTTCCTAGGGGTCCTGACACATGATAAGGTGTACTAGGACCCCTTACGACCCTCTTTGACCCCTAGGGACACATTGGAACACTCAAGTGTGTCCCAAGGGGTCCTACGACCTCTTAAGACACACTTGAGTTTTCCAATGTTTCAAAATGGGTCATGGGGTCTTCCTAGGGAACCTAACGTGTGAGAAGGTGTACTAGGACCCCTTAGGACCCTCTTTGACCACTGGGGACACATTCAGACACTCAAGTGTGTCCCAAGGGGTCCTAAGACCTCTTGGAATACACTTGAGTCTTCCAATGTGTTGAAAGAGGTGATGGGGACTTTGTAGGGGTCCTACGACAGTGATAAGGTGTACTAGCACCCCTTAGGTCACTATTTGACCCCTGAGAGCACATTGTAACACTGAATTGTGTCCCAAGGGGTCCTACGATCTCTTGGGACACATTTGAGTGTTCCAATATTTCAAAAGGGGTAATTGAAAGTCCCCATGATCCCTTTTGATATATTGGAACACTCAAGTGTGTTCCAAGAGGTTGTAGGACCCCTTGGGACACAATTGAGTGTTCTAATGTGTCCCCGGGGGTCAAAGAGGGACCTAAGATGTCCTAGTACATGTTCTCATGTGTTAGGACCCCTAGGAAGATCTTATGACCCCTTTTGACACGTTGGAACACTCAAGTGTATCCCAAGAAGTCGTAGGACCCCTTGGGACACACTTGAGTGTGTCAATGTGTCCCTGAGGGTCAAAGAGGGTCCTAAGGGGTCTTATTACACCTTTTCACATGTTAGGACCCTTAAGAAGACTCCATGACCCCTTTTGACACATTGAAACACTCAATTGTGTCCCAACGGGTCCTATGACCTCTTCGGACACACTTGAGTGGTCCAATGTCTCGAAAGGGGTCATGGGGACTTCCTAGGGGTCCTAACGCATGATAAGGTATGCTAGGACCCTTTAGGACCCTCTTTTACCCCCGGAGACATATTGGAACACTCAAGTGTGTCCCAAGGGGTCCTACGACCTCTTGGGATACACTTGAATGTTCCAATGTTTCAAAAGGGGTCATGGGGTCTTCCTAGGGGTCCTAACGTGTGAAAATGTGTACTAGGACCCTTGGGACACATTGGAACACTCAAGTGTGTCCCAAGGGGTCTTATGAAAGTTTATTTGAAAAAAAAAAATTTAAAAAAAAATTTATTAAAATATAAAAAAAAATTAAAAATTAAAAAATAGAAAAAAAAACTGGGTACTCAAAAATATCGGGTACTCAAAAAAATCAGGTACCCAATTTTTTTTTGGTACCCGAAAATATCAGGTACCCAAAAAAATTAGGTATCCGATTAGGCTTGTGCTTTGGTGTCAGGTTTGCCCAAGTCTACTGACACCTAGGCCTACTAAAAAGTTAACAAACGTTTTCATGCGCTTTTGGACGAGTGAAAAGTGGATTTTTTTCACATCACCACTTTTTGGCCCCCCATGATCTTGCACATACCCAAGTCATAGATCAATATCATGTTTGAAAACATATACAGGTTGGAGTTGACATTGGTGGCATTGTCCCTTCACTACCAAGGACATATATTACGTCTCCTGACCGCATGAGGAGACGGAGAGGCAAGGTACATGAGAGTTAAATCTTAAAAAAAAAATTATTGTTGACTATGATTTTAATTTCAATTTATTATTTGTAGAAACCATATAAATTAAGTAATCTAACTTGGGGTTTCACTTCTGTGTTGTAATGCAGGATCCATCAGATTCAAAGAGTAGTTTGTAGAGACTTCACTTTGATCATCCACCAGTAGAATAGGATGTCCTAGAAATATTTGTAGTTGAACTTCTTATTTTGAGATGACATATGACATATTTTGAGATGGCATGTGCCATATTGTATCTAGATATGTTGATTTTGTAATTTTTTTGAAATGGCATGTGCCACATTTTGTACAAAACTATTTCATATGTACATATCTACATGTTCATTTCTGATTATTTTATCTTTGTCATGTGTTCTATGTATGTATCATTTTAATATATATCTTTGGCATGTGTTGTATGTATGTATTATTTCCATATTATGTATTTGCCATGCATTGTATTTATGTATGTATGTTCGTTTTCATATTATATCTTTTCCATGCATTGTATGTATGTATGTATTATTTTCATACTACATCTTCATTCTCCATTAGCCATATGGTGCACTATACTTTTGAGAGCACCAAAATGGTGATTGCGAGATTCATGGTACATAGGAGTGCAATTGAAATAAGGTTTTGTTAAATGCATTATGTTATTTACTATTTATTTTTACATGTGTTTATTTGAAAGACTCCATTGTTGTGATGTTGGAAAAACTAAACCTCTGATTTGGTTTTCAATTTCCTTCATTCATACATGTGGCATGCCGACTGCGACAACCTTTGATCCTTTATGGATTTGGTTTTCATTTGATTAATATTATTATTTTGGTGTTGCACCATGTTTTAATAGATCTAAAAGTACTTTGCATGCTTTGTTTATATAATCCTTGTAGTCAATGTCATGAAATCTCTTTACATCATTTTATTAAATAATTAACGTGGCTTGTATTTCTATTAAAATAAGTTCAAAGTTTTTTCATTACATTGTTCAAAATGTTCATCATATCTTATTTACATTGTAGTTCAATATACTTGGTTTACATTTTTCAAACAATTCAACATGCTTTGTTTATGCTTTTATATTCCTTTGATGCATTTTATCAAACGGTTTAATGTTCTTTAGTTTATACTTTGGTATTTTCTTGAGACATTAAGTAAAATATCTTGTGTACATCCTTTGTTTCTACACTTCACATCAGCATTTAGGCAAACAAATAACATGCTTCACACACATTCTATAATAAAATTGTCTCATTGCTTAAGGTGACATACTAGAGGCAATCTTTAAAATAGAAAACATGCCTTGAATATTTCCACATGTTGCAGAAATAAAAATGATTTTTATGCCTTGTATGTTCTTCCACATCTCTCATTTGTCTACTCGAGCTTGCAACCTTCTATGTGCATTTTCTTGAAAGTCTTCAAATCTTTCTCAATACATCCAATCTATGCATATTCTACAAATCTCCTTAAAATATTCATGTGTATTTTATTCTTTGTGCTTCCATGGTACATTCTCCCTACTTGGCTAGAGCATAAAGAACATTGAAATCATTACATTCTATGAGAGAAAATCTCTTTGCATCTCTGTGTCAAATATAAATAATTGGTCAACTTTTAACTAGGCAACAATGCAACGTTTTGCACCAATCGAGATCAGGTTTCCAAATAGAATCCAAGTGGAATCTCCCAAAACTAAGCTATGTGCTTGTAGGCCTTCCCAAGATGGTCCTTGTGTACTTCATGGATCTTTGATATATCTCACGAGGTCTGAGATATGGATCTCCAAAAAATGCTACCCAATTTGGCTTAGTGCACCTTGGGAACACTATGGTCCAACATGTGTCAGATGATTTTTTGAACGTGAGAAAAGAAAGATCTCCCCTAGTGTTTACCTAGCCAACTAGAGCTGATGGAGCTGACGGTTTGGTCCCACGACAAATATTTTGAAAGATGCACCATTGAGCAACTTTCAACTAAGAAACAATGCAACTTTTTGCACCAACCGAGATCAATTCGCCAAATCGAATCCAAGTGGAATCTACCAGAACTGAGATACATTCTTGTAGGACTTCCCAAGATGGTTCTTCTACACTTCATGAATCTTTGATATCTCTCATGAGGTCTGAGATATGGTTCTCCAAAAATTTCTTCCCAATTTGGCTTAGTGCACCTTGGGAACACTTTGGTCTAACATGCGCCAGAACGTTATTGATGCTACACGAGAAAAGAAAGGTCTCCCCTAGTGTTTACCCAACCAAATGGAGCTGATGGAGTTGATGTTTTGGTCCCATGGTGAATGGTTTGAAAGATGCACCATTGAGAAACTTTCAACTGAGCAACAATACAAGTTTTTGCACCAACCGAGATCGGGCCGCCAAATAGAATTTAAGTGGAATCTCCCAGAACTAAGATATGTTCTTGTAGACCTACCCAAGACGGTCCTTGTGCACTTCATAGATCTTTATATCTCTCACAAGGTCTGAGATACATGGATCTCCAAAAATCATTTCCAAATTTGTCTTAGTGCACCTTGCCAATACTTCGGTCTGACATGTGCTGGAATATTCTTGATGCTACGCAAGTGAAGAAAGTTCTGCACTAGAGTTTACCTGGATGACTGGAGCTGATGGATTTGACGGTTTGGTCCCATGATGAATGGTTCTTGATGCTCTCAAATTTTTAGTGGTATGTGACTGCCAGAGAAGCATAGACTAGATGCTCGATTCCCCATAAATTTTGATGGGCATTGTTTCAAGACCCAAAAATGGAGAAATGATGTTCTTTAATGTGCCCCAAGGTGTCCCAAGTGTTATATTGGTAGATTTAAAGGTTTGAAGGGTACTTTCCTCATTAAGTTCCCCAATTAGCCCTTCCAAGCCAAAGTGAGGGTTCCTAAGTTAGAGAAGTTGTCCAAGGTTTCAAGACTTGTCCTTTTCGAAAAAGTGCTTCCCCAAATAGTACTCTTTGATCATACAATTAATTTCCAAGAACCTTTGGGAGATTTTGAAGTAAACTAGAAAAGTTGTTCTATACAGATAATTTTTTCATGTAATTCTGTGAATTTTTGCAATTGTACGGATCTATACAGATGAATGAGGGCTTGAGACCAATTGGAGAAGTTGAGGATTGGAAATAGATTTCATTTGCAACTTGTTTGGGATCCTGAATAATTAAGGCTACACTAATGGAGATGACATTCATATCTTCATGATGCAAAAGGTTTAAGGCTATAGGTTTTACATTGGAAATTAGTCTTAAATGCATTTGGAAGGACTCCAAATGCTTCATTACTTCTCATCAAAAAGGAAAAGGGGGTGCTGCAGTCCTTGTTTGCCCCAAAGAGTGGTTTGGATTATCTTTAGTTTTAAGGGTAAGGAAGATGGTATATGTAATGTCTATGCTACAAATGACCACAGTGATAGAACTACAAATGACCACCGAATTAGTACTACAATCTTTTCTCTTTTTCTTACTTATTATCGGTTTTCTCCTTTTTTATTATTTCCCTTTTATCTATTTATTTCTCTTTTGGATGATTTTTTTATTCGGATTTTGATTCTCTTTTTTACCTTCCCATTTTTTGCAATTCTTTCCTCTTTCTTTATTTGACTCTAGTATTTTTTTTGTTATTTTGTTTTGTCTTGAATCCTATGTCTATAGTCAGATCCAAAAGCTGTCAAATTCAATCTAAAAATTCCTTTAAATAAATAATGTAAATAAAATTAAATAATATAATAACTAAATAATTGTAAATAAAAATAAAACAACCTTTTAGTAAATAATATAATTCTCAAATTAATATAGTGGTTTAGTTGGATGATTCGAGTTAGCCCAAATGATCACAACACTCCTTTATTTTTCCTTAATATTCTTTTTGGACTTCCAATTTTGTGTAAATTTTTATAAATAATCATCTAAGCAACCATATATTTAACACTTCAAACAAAGGTGATACTTATTTAAAACAAAAAAATCCTCAATATAATATGCTAAATATATGATTGAATACCCACCACCTCAAAATTCCCTCCCTACTACTTTGAATGCAATTTAAGAAAACTTATTCTATTTACGTTTTCTTATCCAAGGTTTTCTACCAAGAACTTATTTATGTTTAAGCTATAAACATGGAAGAGTGAAAATAAAATGTACAAATAGCAATAAACAAAACACAATAAATACACAAATTTTATAGTTGTTCAACTTCAACCTATATCCACTTAAAAAGCAACAGAAGTATCTTCATTAATTAGAGAAAACCCAATATAGTTTACAATACAGTAGATGAGCATAAATAGCTCTTAATTATCCAATCCTAATCCAATATTGAAGTTGAAGAGTCATCAAATAATTGGAGGGAAAAGATAATACAAACTGTTGGGATTCACATCCCAAAAATCTCCCACTTGAAGACCAACTACTGCTATATCAAAGACATCCCCTTACTCTGATCATGTTATCACATTCTGGAAATGTTGAGAGAAGCTCGGTTAAATTCAAACTTATCTTGTGTAACAACCTTTATTAGAACATCAGCTGGATTTACCTTAGTGTCTATTTTTTCCACATGAAGCTTTCCTTCTTCAACCACATGTCAAATGTAGTGATAGTGTAAATCAACATGTTTAGAATGGGGCAAAGATATATGATGTTTGGTCATAAATATTGCACTGTTGTTGTCACAAAACATAGTAAATTCTGATTGTTTCAAACCCAATTCTTTGAACAAACAATTTCAACCATACCATCTCCTTAGCCCCCTCAAAGAGAGCCATATATTCAGCCTCTGTAGATGATTGAGAAACTATGTGTTGCAATCTAGAACCCCAACTGATAGCTGCACTAGCAAATGTGAAGACATATCTAGAAGTAGATCTTTGTTTGTCTAAATCACCACTAAGATCTGAATCAACAAAACCTGTCAAATATTCCTTATATTTTTCAAAAAATAGATAAAAATTAGAAGTACCTTTTAGATATCTTAGTATCCATTTGACAACCTCCCAATGAGGCTTACCAAGAGTACTCATAAATATGCTCACTACTCCCACTGCATGAACAATATCTGGACGAGTAGAAATCATAGCATAAATGATACTCCCAACCATAGAAGTATACAGAATACGCTTCATGAAGTCTTGATCCTCTTGTATTTTAGGACACAAATCGGAAGACAAATAGAAATGAGAAATTAAACGAATGCTTACCGACTTATCTTCTGACATACCAAATCTATCCAATACTTTTTCAATGTATTGTGTTTGTGATAACCAAATTTTTCTTTTATCCCTATCACGAAAAATGGTCATCCCAAGTTTTCTCTTGGCTGCCCCCAAATCTTTCATGGAAAATCTGTTATCTAATTTTTTCTTAAGCTCACGAACAATCCTTATGCTAGTGTCGGTCACTAACAAATCATCCACATAAAGTATGAGTATAACAAATTTACCATTAGGAAATCATTTAAAGTAGACACATGGGTCATCTTCGGAGAGTAAAAACTTATTATCTATCATAAATTGATCAAATTTGAGATACCATTTCCTTGGGGCTTTCTTAAGCCCATACAAACTCTACTTCAACCTGCAACAAAGATGTTCCTAGCCCTTTTTGGTGAACCACTCAGGTTTCTCCATATACAAATCTTCATCAATATTTCCATGTAGAAAGGTGGTCTTAACATCCAACTATTCAAGATCCCAAGCTGCAACCAAACCTAAAACAACTCTAAAGGTAGTCATTTTCTTCACTAGAGAGAAACTTTCATCAAAATCGATGCCTTTCTCCTAAGCATACCCCTTGACAACTAGTCTGGCATGAAATAATTTTTTGCCTCCATCTTCTTCTTTTAGTTTGTAAGCCCACTTATTCCTTAATTTCTTTTGGTTAGGCAAAAGACACAGCAAATTTCATGTTCGGTTCTTGATTAATGACTCCATTTCTTCTCGCATTGCAACCTGTCATTGATCAGATTTTGCATCCTTCATAGCAGCTTTAAAGTTTTTTGGTTCTTTCTAATCTAAAATTAATATCATCGGCTCTTCCTCTTCTGAAAATAATAGCTCGTAATTAGAGAATTTAGAAGGAACTCTCCTTTGCCAGGTAGACCTTCTCAATCCAAAAATGTGGCTTGAATTCATATTGTCACTATTAGTATTTATTTCAATACCTCTCAGTCCCTGCAAGTTTCCACCTCTGAATGGATTTTATTTTTGATAGCCTAAAGAATTATCATTTTGATTTTTTAGAGCCCGTGTTTGAGAAATAGAGTCACTTCTCTGTGTGTGCATAAGTGGAAATTTTAGGTGTGAGGAAGATGCTACCTGCGTAGCATTAAAAGCTTTTGTGTTTTGATCATCCATTGACACATTTCTAGCCATGGATGATTTTGTTTTGAAGCATCATGGTTTGTAGATTTCATTCCATGCAAAATAATGCCACCATCAGTCAAATCCCATTGTGAAGGAATAAAAACATCATGACTACGATGTTTTTTATTGACTATAGATTATATAGGACCACATGAAGTATGACAACCAATCACTGAGCCTCTGTGTGGTGAGTGGTCAAGCCCATCATCATTAGAAAACTAAGTAATTCCTTTGTTACTCTACAAATTGGTAACAAGAGGCAGTGTTCTTGACGTGGATAGTGACCTTAATGATGAGCTGACCTGCTCATCATCCCGCATATTATAGACATCATTTCTCTCTCTGGAAGCAGCCCATGAGATATAATTTGTAGAGGATGTGAAATCCTCATCTGTAGGCACCAAGTTCACTTGAAAAGAAAACATGGGAGGCTGTGAACTTTTGGACAAACTGAAATAATCAATAGTCTTGGTGGTCTGGCTATTCATAAGATCAGTCTATTTAATAAATCTCTTTTGGCTAAGTAGCTCTAGCATAGTTTCACATTAGATAATAAATGTGCCAAAGTCATATCTGATAAGTATCTTAATAATTATTCTCATTTGATGAATTTACTATTGGATAATAGACCTATGGATGGTTGTTCTATTTTATGGAAGTATATTTCTCATTCCAAATATCTTCTTCTTAGGGGTTTACACTAGTCCCTTGGCAATGACATGTAGATTTTCTTTTGGGATGAAAGGTGGATTGGGGATGCCCTTTTGGCCTTTCTTCTACCTTTTTCTCCTCACAAAATAGAGTGCTTAAGAATATTTGGTGGTTATGTGGTGGATTTTATTGTGGATTTTTGTTGGGTCAATTCAGTTGAGGTGAATCCAAATTTGACTCCTCTTCAAGACTTATTAAATCTTACCCACATTGTCAGTTCTAATGTGGATGATTAAGTTGTTTAGTCCCATTCTCTTGATGATTGTTTCTCTATTTCTAAATCCTTTCATATGGTTTACAGACCCCCTTATCTGAGACCCTTTTGGTCATTGGTGTGGAATGTGAAGGTTATCCCCAATGTTAACATATTTTTTTGGGTTCAAGCTCAGAATAAAATTCTTACCCTGGATAACCTTTGCAAATTTGGGATGTGCCTTTCCAATACATGCTTCTTTTGTTTAGAGAACACCAAAGATTACTTCCATATTTTTTCATTTATTAAAATTTTGCCAGGGATTTTTGGGCTGCTATTCTAAATCTTTGGTCTCTCTCGTGGGTCTTTCCTAACTCCTTTGTGGAATTTTGGATGCAATGGAAGTCTCCCCCCCTTTAATCACTCTTTGATGCTTCTCTAGGACCTTTTTCCTCCCCATATGGCTCGGGTTATATGGAAAGAGATAAATTATTAGATCTTTAGAGATAGGTCTTGTTCATCTGAAGTGGTGGCTCAAAAAATCCAATTTCCTATCAAGGAAAATTTTGAGGTTTCTTACACTAATCATCATTTGTCTGGTCCTCTTTTAGTCCCCTCCCAAGAGGATTGGTGTATTTCCTAGGCTTTGAATTTGAAGTGGAACATTTCTCAACCTTCGTTCAAACAAATGAAGGTCAGTCTGGATGTTAGATGGAAACCTCACTCTTGGGGTTGGTTTAAGATTAATACTTGGCGGGAAATCAAAGGGAAATCCCAGACTTACAGATTGTGGGGGAGTGATTTAGGATTACATAGTTAGATTGAGCACGGAAATGGAACTTCCTTTAGGGACCCAGAAAAACCATTTTTTGATGCTATGGTTGTCTATCTAGGTTAGAAAATGTCTAGAGACAAAGGTTTGGCTGAAATTTGGATCGAAAGTAACTCTCTAAATATTATAAATTGCCTTAAGGGTGTTTCTTCCACTAGTTGGACTATCAAGGATATAATTAATGATAGTATGAATTAGATCAATTAGTTTCAATTTGTCCACATATCTCATGAGTATCATGAGGGTAACCAAGTGGCGGATAACTTGGCTAATGAGGGTGTTAATGCCCATTATGGTTTACATTGGGAATCTACGGATCATATCCCAATAGATTTCAGTTGACTATTGCGTAATGATGCAAATGGGTGACCATTTAATTCATAACTTGGGTTTATTTCCCTACTACGTGTGAAGGCTTGGTGACAGATTGGGTCCTTTAATCACTCAGCGGATGAGTTTCATTTGGCATTTATTTTTTTCTTTCATGCCTAATTTAGAGATTTTTCTGGTGTGTCAATGGGTGGAAACAAAAATAGGATGGAGCCTATTGTGTATGAAATATGTAAAAATATTTAGGTTGTTTGGAGTTCCATTTCTACTACTGGTTTAACGCCCAACATTGACAAGTTGCATGGTGTTGATGCCCTTACCACTGAGGCATTTGTTGAGGGTTGGAAGGATGGTGCTCTTCAGACTTATGGGATGGATTTTTTTATTAATGAGGACCTAGTTTCAATCATCTCTAATATTTTCAATGAGGGTTCTAAATTTTCTAGAGAAAATAAATTGGCTTCTGAGGCAGTGGACTCTTTTTTTCTTCCTGGAAAATGTGAAAAAGAAAGGAAAACTACTGGTGGGTATTTTTATCGGCTATCTATGCCAAATCCTTGACAAGACATTATTTAGGTGATTATGTGGTATGTGACTCTTGATGGAAAGTTCATAATTATTTTCAGCTATCATTTCATTATTTTAAACCACTTCTTCCATTATAAGTGTATTTTGATTTTGTTTTATCTCTATTCTACCCTTAATCACAGTCTTTATGCTCATTTGAAGAAGTCCTCTTCCCATGTTTTGCATGAGGGTCTTATTTTACTTATTATAGAATATGCTAAATGCTACAGGTGTGGTTGTCGTTGCACCAAAAGATCGACCTGTCTATGCCCGATACAACCACTAAAGTTTTGGAAAGTGACAATGTAAGCAAATTGTTATTTTGTCATTGCTGTCAAACCCTGACTGGTGAGACTGTTGTTATCTGTTTGAGTACCATATCTATTGTTGATGGAGAAGATTTAACAAGAAGACCAAGAGAATGGTTGAGTTAAGGAAAATAAAAGGGTACTTGATCAGTTGGCACTCTGGCAAAGTAATTAGTTGTTTATCTTTCAAAGATAGTTTTTTTGGCTGTTCTGTGCCGAGCAAAGTTGCTTGTGCCGAGCAAAGTTGCTTGTGCCAAGAAAATTTTATTGTGACGAGAAAATTTGTTCATGACGAGAAAATTTGTTCAATGCCAAGCACCCATGAAATTGCCCAGTGAAAACAGTGATGTTGGCCAACTTACAGTAATTGGATTAATGATGAGATTTGAGATCTTTCGCTGACTTTGTTAATTTTATTGGGATATGTAATGTTAACTAAAGATTGATCCATGTCATTTAATGTATGGGTAACTGTAATTAATGCATGGTTTCAAGATTTAATTAGAGGCTACTTTGGAGAAGTAAATGTAATGCAAAGATGGAATGATCCGTTGGATCTGACCTAACCTAAGATCTACGATCTTGTTTAAGCCGTAAAGATTTATCTGACCTAAACAGAGAGGTATATGATAACCTCAAGGGGTTATTCATTATGTGTGGATGAGTGGATGTGTATGCAAGAGGATTGCATTGTTGATTTACTAGTTGGCATGATCTAGCAGAGAAGGCTGAATACAGAAGTAGAGAGTTGCATGTGTGATTGCTTGATGGATTTCCAAGCAGATGAGAGGGTTGAGATGATAATGCAGGCTATCCAGTAAGTTAACATCAGAGTTGTAATTAGATCTGAATTTTTTAGAGTAAGTTGTATGTACCAGATCACAACTGTTGATTAATTTCTAACCATTGTACCAGTTAAATCCTTTAACAAGGTTGACCTAACAGTCATTTGTATAAATCCTCTAACAAGGTGACATTCAGGTGGAATGTTCTAAGTCCTCTAACAAGGTGACATTCAGGTGGAATGTTCTAAGTCCTCTAACAAGGCCACTCCTGACAGGGTGATTAAATCCTTTAACCAGGTCACACCTAGCAGTGTGTTATTGTAACCTTTCACAGGCTTGGCTCCTCACAGGGCATCACTTCAAAAGAGTGAAAAATTGGTAGCATGTTACTGGTGGTTTTTCCCATATTGGGTTTCCAAGTTAAATACTTGTGTCAACTTGTGTGAATGCTTATGGTTTGCTTTAATGTATGTTTCTACAAGCTAATTTCAATTGACAGTAAACTACATGATTAAAGTTGTTGACTTATGCTACTGCTGCCGAGTAGATCTGAAATACATAAAGTTTTATTTTCTACATCTAGACCTGAGGATAACTGATTCACCCCTCCCCTCTCAATTATTCTAAATTCATTCTAACAATTGGTATCAGAGCTTTGGTCTCCTGAAAATAGTTTGAAGGTACTTGGAGCGAAAAGATCAAAATGTATAAGAAGGAGGTTCCTAAGCTGAACAAAGATAACTTCCCTGCATGGCAGAATCTGATGAGACTACATATGGCCGGTATTAGAGATGATGATAAGTGAGGCTAATGGAACAATCGAGGAGAACACCATAATGAGAAAGGTACTAAGAACTTTACTTCTTGTATATGCTATTAGAGTTTCTGCAATTCAAGAATTGAGATGTACTCCTAACAATAATCTGAATCTAGAAAATCTGATAGGCAGACTCACTGTATTTGAAATGTCAAATTATGATAACTATAATCCACAAGGGATTGATTCTACTTTTAGATCATAGCTGGTTCTCAATAAATCTAAGAAAGGAAAGAAACATGTGGACAATGACAGTGACACTTCTGATGATGAACTTGAAGAACTTGAAGCACTTATGGCAAAAAGACTATCTAGAGGATAAGGAAAGTACAGAGGTAAAATTCCTATTATTTCTTTTTCATGCAATAAAATTGGTCATATAGCTGCTAGATGTCCTGACAAGAATGAAAAGGATGAGAGAAGGGACAACAAATACAAAGAATACAAAGACAAAAAGGATGATCGAGACTTCAGGAAATATAAGGACTACAAAGACAAAGGTAAGAAATATTGTTATATTGCTGAAGAAACTTCTGACAATGGACACTGAGAATTTTCATGACAATGATATAGAATTTTTTTATGTCGCAATGAAAGAAGATTCTAATGATAATGAGAAAACTGCACTAATCTCTTATATGAGTAAAAATGATCGTTGCATCATTGACAGTGGTTGTTCCTATCATATGACTGGTGACAAAGATAAGTTTGAAACCCTAAACCAATGTAAAGGAGGATATGTAAAAGTTTGGTAATGATTCACCTTGTCTTATCAAAGGTAATGGATTGATTAACCCAACTGAAAAAATCAGATGTGATGATGTGTATTGGGTTGATGATCTTAAATATAATTTGTTGAGTGTTACACAGCTGAACACTTCTGGTTACAAAGTTGAATTCCATCACAGAAAAGAAAAGATCTATGATTCTACTGGAGAATTAGTTGGAAGTGGTGATCATACTAAAGGTAACTTATTTTATCTGGATTTATCTGAAGAAACATGTTTTTTTGCACAATACAATGATGTTTGGTTATGGAATAAGAGGTTGTGTCATGTGAACTTTGATAACTTGGTAAGCATAAGTAAACTGAAAAAGGTTAGAGGGCTACCTAAGTTAAAGAAACCTGAGAATGCTATGCGTAAACAATGTCAACTAGGAAAGATGACTAAGTCTAATTTCAAGAGTAAAACACATATATTAGAGGAAATTCTAGAATTGGTCCGTATTGATCTCTATGGTCCCATTGGAGAAAGAAGCTATTGTGGTGCTAGATACTTTATTCTATTTGTTGATGATTATTCAAGAATGATGACTGTAATGTTTCTCAAGGAAAAATTTGATGCATTCCAGTTATTTAAATGGTACTTAGATAAAGTTGAAAAGGAAACAAGAAATTTTTTGAAATGCTTAAGATCTAATAGAGGTGGAGAGTTTATTTCTAATGAGTTTAACAGGTTCTACAAAGACTGGGGTATAAAGAGACAGATGTCTGCACCCAGGACTCCTCCACAAAATGGTATTGTTGAACGAAGGAATAGGTCTATCATGGAATATGCTAGAACACTAATGATGGAGAAAAATGTTGCACATAAATATTGGAAAGAAGCTATAAGTACTGTAGTCTATACACTGAATAGAGTTCAAGTCAAGAAAGGTACAAATGCTACACCTTATGAACTCTTGTATGGTTATGCACCTAGTGTAAAGTATTTTAAAGTATTTGGAAGCAAATGTTTTATACTGAAAGACAAAAAAAATGGAAAACTTGATGCTAAAAGTGAATAAGGTATATTCCTTGGTTATTCAACAAAAAGCAAAGCATAATAATGTTTGAATTCTAATACTAACAAAATTGTTGAAAGTGCAAATGTAAGAATTGATGATTTTGCATAAAGAAATGAAGCTAAAAGTACACAAGAGCCTGAAAGCTATAGATCATTCACATATTTTGATGAGGAAGATTCTAATTCACTACTTGAGACTACTATTGAACAATAGCATGCACCTACCGAGTCACAGAATAGGGTTGTCGAGCAACTGGAAGTGAATGCTGAGCTATCTGATGGAGATGGTGAGTCACAAAATCAAGTAGAACTGAATACTAACAATGAACCTAAAGCAAGGGATGAGCCTACTCTAGCAAAATATGTGAGAAGAAATCACAATTTTGATCAAATCATTGGATTAAAGGATTCTGCTATTATGACAAGAAGTAAGTTGAAAAATGACACATGTTTGTTATGTGAATTTGAGACCAAAACAGTGAAAGATGCTTTAGAAAATGAAGATTGGATACAAGTAATGAATGAGGAAATTGAACAAATTGAGAAGAACAAAACTTGGACACTTGTACCTAGGCCAAAGGATAAAAATGTAATTGGCACTAAGTGGGTATTCAGGAACAAACTGAATGAACATGGAGATATGACAAGAAACAAAGCTAGACTGGTATGCAAGGGTTATGCACAAGAGGAAGGAATTGACTACGGTGAAACCTTCACCCCAGTTGCAAGATTGGAAGGTGTCAGAACCTTACTTGCATATGCAGCCTATAAAGGATTTAAAGTTTATTAGATGGATGTGAAATCTGCATTTCTCAATGGTATCTTGGAAGAAGAAGTGTATATCGAGCAAGCTGATGGTTTTATAGATCCAAACAAAAGGATATGGTTTTCATATTTCACAAAGCATTATATGGATTAAATCAAGCACCAAGAGCATGGTATGAGAGATTGCACAATTATCTAATCACATTTACAAGAACCAATGACAACAACAACCTATACTTAAAGATAGAGCAAAGAAAAGGTACATTATTAGCTAAAATTTTTGTAGATGACATCATATTTAGTGGACAAGATGTGTTATGTCAAAAATTTTCAACAGAGATGCAAACTAAGTTTGAGATGTCTATGTTTGGTGAAATACAATTCTTTGTTGGCTTACAAATTTATCAAATGAAGAATGGTATCTATATCACTCAATATAAATATATCAAAGAGATACTGAAAACTTTTGGAATGAAAGAGTCCATACCAGTGAGTACACCCATGGCTACTGGACAGAAGCTGACAAAAGATGATGACACAAAAGAACTGAACCAAACACTCTACAGATCAATGATTGGAAAACTACAGTATGTTGTACATAGTAGACCTGATATTTCCCTAGTTGTTGGGATTGTTGCAAGGTTTTCTACTAATCCCAAGGAAACTCACATGATGGCAGTAAAAAGGATTCTGAGATATTTGAAAGGAACTTATGACTATGGTCTATACTACAGAAAGAATGACAAGTTTGTACTCAGAGTTTACACTGACTCTGATTGGGCTGGAAATATTGATGAAAGGAAAAGCACTGCTGGTGGAGCACTTCTTTTAGGAAAGAAATTGATCTCTTGGACAAGAAAGAAATAGAACTGCACCTCACAATCTACAGTTGAAGCCGAGTATGTGGTAGCAACAGCAGTTAACTGTTCTAACATTGTGTGGTTGAAGATACTACTGAAAGGTATGAAGGAAGAAGTCAGTGACCCAGTTGTCATATATTGTGATAATAGAAGTGCTATTAATATTTCTAAAAATCATGTTATGCACAAAAAAACAAAGCATATAGCTATCAAGTATCATTACTTGAGGGAGCTAGTTCAGAGTAAAGAAGTGAGACTGGATTATGTGAACATTAAAGAACAATTAGCAAACATATGCACAAAAGCACTACCCAAGGATGCTCATGAGTATCTACAAGGTAAATTGGGGGTGATTCCCCTCACTGAGGCTAATTAAGTCCTGTATGGTACTATTGTATCAAATGTTACATTCAGAATATTTGACACAATTGATGCACATTTAGTCACACTTTAGGATGCTGGCTAAAGTTGTGAAGATGAACAAGGATAGAAAATAAAAATCAGTCATAATCAAGATGACAGGATCAACATGATATTAAAGATCTACATGATAAAGATATTGATGTCTTTGGCATTGTTGTCAAAGAGGGAGAGATTATCTATATAGAGGAAGAGATTGTCGAGAAAGAGAGATTACAAAGAAGGAAAGATTACATAGAGGCAGAAGTTACTATTGAAAAAATTGAAGTGATTATCTACTGAGAGGGAGTCTATAGATGATTAGACACAGATGATTACAGTGTGATTACATACACAGAGGGAGAAATGTTTTACATATAAGAATCAGAATGAAGCTAAAGACATTAATGAAGATTCATTCATATCAAGGAACACAGGTGAATTTTTGGATTGGTTGATAACTATGCTTGTTAAATCATTGTTTTAATATTTTGTGTTGCCATCAATGCCAAAGAGGGAGATTGTTGGAAAGTGACAATTTAAGAAAATTGTTATTTTGTCATTGCTGTCAAACCCTGACTGGTGAGACTATTGTTATCTATTTGAGTACCATATCTATTGTTGATGGAGAAGATTTAACAAGAAGAACAAGAGAATGGTTGAGTTAAGGCAAATAAAAGTGATCATTTGGCACTCTGACAAAGTAATTAATTGTTTATCTTTCAAAGATAGTTTTTCTGGCTATTCTGTGCCGAGGAAAGTTGCTTGTGCTGAGAAAAGTTGCTTGTGCTGAGCAAAGTTGCTTGTGACGAGCAAATTTGTTCATGACGAGCAAAGTTGTTCAATGCCGAGAACCTGCGAAATTGGCCAGTGAAAATAGTGATGTTGGCCGACTTACAGTAATTGGATTAATGATGAGATTTGAGATCTATGGCCGACTTAGTTAATTTTATTGGGATATGTAATGTTAATTAAAGATTGATCCATGTCATTTAATGTATGGGTAACCATAATTAATGCATGGTTTCAAGATTTAATTAGAGACTACTTTGGAGAAGTAAATGTAATGCAAAGATGGAATGATCCATTGGATCTGACCTAACCTAAGATCTACGATCTTGTTTAAGAGACAAAGATTTATCTGACCTAAATAGAGAGGTATATGATAACCTCAAGGGGTTATTCATTATGTGTGGATGAGTGGATGTGTATGCAAGAGGATTGCATTGTTGATTTACTAGTTGGCATGATCTAGCAAAGAAGGCTGAATACAAAAGCAGAGAGTTGCATGTGTGATTGCTTGATGGATTTCCAAGCAGATGAGAGGCTTGAGATGACAATGCAGGCTATCCAGTAAGTTAACATTAGAGCTGTAATTGGATCTGAATTTTTCAAAGTAAGTTGTATGTACCAGATCACAACTGTTGATTACTTTCTAACCATTGTATTAGTTAAATCCTTTAACAAGGTTGCCCTAACAGTCACTTGTATAAATCCTTTAACAAGGTGACATTCAGGTGGAATGTTCTAAGTCCTCTAACAAGGCCACTCCTGACAGGGTGATTAAATCCTTTAACTAGGTCACACCTAGCAGTGTGTTATTGTAACCTTTCATGGGGTTGGCTCCTCACAGGGCATCACTTCAGAAGAGTGAAAACTTGGTAGCATGTTACTGGTGGTTTTTCCCATATTGGGTTTCCATGTTAAATACTTGTGTCAACTTGTTTGAATGTTTATGGTTTTCTTTACTGTATGTTTCTACAAGCTAATTTCAATTGACAGTAAACTGCATGGTTAAATTTGTTGACTTATGCTACTGCTGCCGAGTAGATCTAAAATATAGAAAGTTTTATTTTCTACATCTAGACCTAAGGATAACTGATTCACCCCTCCACTCTCAGTTATTCTAAATTCATTCTAACATAAACTTTTAGAATCCACAGGAGGAAATTAGTCCCTTGTCATAAATCCTAAGGGGAGCACTGACCATTTTTCCAATAATCTCCCCCTCAACGTTACCCGAGGGGATTTGATCCATTGACCAAGCTCTGATAACACTTGTTACAAGTGTGGTCGTCCTTGCACCAAAAGATTAACCTGCTAATACCTGATACAACCACTATACTTATAAAATCCATAGGAGGCAATTAGTCCCTTGTCATGAATCCCTAGGGGAGCGCTGACCATTTTTCCAACACTAAATCCCTTTAGATTAGCAAATTTCCTCATCCTAACTCGGGGTATGAGTTTAAAAAGAATATTAGGGTTCATTATGATAATTTTGGGTCTGATTATGAAGACATGAATTCAAATAGGGATAGAGTGTACCATATATTTAAGAAAAAATAGAAGGCTCCCCTGCATCTTTCAAAATTTATGCCCTCTTCTTATTGGAGAAAGAGAATTGTATCCTCAGATGATGAAGATTCAGACTATGTGCCCTCCCAAGGTTTTGTGCACCATTCTTTTGAACATAGTGTGGGAAAGAGTAAGGTGAGAACCAAGCCCAGTAAGGCTAAGTTGATAAAAAACTCTAATCCCTCTAGCTCTGCTTTGAAATTTGTTAAGGGTTTTTTGGAGAACAACGGGGATTTCCATTTTGAAATTCCTTTGGATTGGCCAAGGAAACCCCTATAGAAAAATGCTCCTATGTTTGGGATAGCTCCCGTGTCAATGCCAAGGTCAAGAATTTTTTGCATTATTAGAAGACACTCCTCGAATTGACTTTCTGTGAGATTCACAATTAGAAGAATTTCTCCCCTTCTGATCAAAATTTGTGTGACATCCTTGCCAATATTCACAAGTTAGCTAAGGGTATTAATGATCTCAAGCAAGATCATGAGGAGAAAATATCCAATTTTGAAAAGAAACATTATTACATTTAAAAAACTGACAAATATTGTGAATGTTAGTAAATCTTCTTTCAAGGAAACAAGTGATGGTATGTGAAAGCCCGATGAGAAGGTTGATGTGGTTCAATGTCTTTTGACAGGTTATTCCTGTCACCAGTTCTAGAACCATGCTCTATAAAACAAGTACTATGAGGTCGAGGAACAAGGACAAGGCAAAGGATAAGGCACAGGACATACACATTGAGGAAGAGACTCACTTGGACATGTCAGGCCCTCCCATGAGATTGATGAGAAAAGCTAAGGGCACTAACCCTCTAGATAATATTTACAAGAAGATCAATGATATCAATGTTGATATCATTAGAAAAAAAATGTTGGCATCCAGGTCCTATCTGGTTCTATTGTATTTTATCTTTTTGGCAAGATGACTGTTGTTGATGTTTAAACTTTCTAGTCCTCTAAAACTAGTTTTCCTCTAATAAAAATAAACAAGCTATCTCAAAAATAAACTCTATTTTAGATCAGAAAGCAATCAACTATTAACTATTTTTCCTCATAGTCGAATTTCAAAATACTCTTGTATCAAATTTAAAATAGTGAACATAAAACCATTGCCCAAAAATAATAACATGTAAAATTTATGGAGCTTTAATACCATATAAAATTTTAGCCTAAAAACTAAGCTTGATAATAGCTTTATCCATAAATCAAGGATAAAACAAGATGCAAAAGCAACTATCCTTGAAAATAAGGATAAAAAAACAAAGACTCCTAAATTATTTGCGCTAACACTAAAACCTTATTTTGACATACAAAGCTAACTTATAAAAATAAACTTCTCAACCATCTAACCTAACTCAATCTATTACCAAGAACATATAGGTTATCCACTTTGCCTTTTATTCGTATAACCAAGATAATATATTTTGTGAAAGCTAACAAATCTCTTCAAATATAGCCCATTATTTTCCATTGCTTCTTATAAACCATTCTTTGTAGGGTCATCGCACCTTGTTAGTAACATGATTTCTCCATAAAACCTCAAGACCTTTTTAGCACTTTTGAATTATTTTCCATTGCTTCTTGTAAACCATTCTTTGTAGGGTAATCCCACCTTGTTAGTAACATGATTTATCCATAAAACCTCAAGAGCTTTTTAGCACTTTTGAAAAAAACTTACTGATCAAAACTCATTGTACTCATTGTTCTTCTTGATATCTTCTAGGATGCATTCCCCACCAGAAAAATAGCCTGCATGAGGGAGATTGAAAACAATTTTGTCAAACCTGCTTCTTAATATCCCAATTCGCTGCAGTCTAGTTGCTTCCACCTCATGCAGTACTATTGCTCTACGACTTTCCAATTTCCAAATTGAACTAGGAGCTCTATCATAAACCCTAAAAACTTCCTCTGCTTTCACAACATTGAAAAGGAGAGTAAAAAAATTAGAAAGATAAAAGATTACAAAAAAGGTAATAGAGCATAAATTTTATTTATTTATTTTTAAGTTCTTATTGATACCGCTGCTATCAAGTGAGGTGGCTACGATGTTTTGTGCATATTTAAATATAGTAGCCAAAGATGAAGAAAATGAGACATTGTCTTCTCCAACTAACATAATACTTTGCTAGTTTGAATAATGCATTAGCTTCCTCTCTACCCTGGGTCGCCCCTGCCAAGAAGGAAAAACAAGTCCATCTCATTTTAATGTACAATACACGAATAAATTTTTCTACTAAGTATCATTAAATCACTTTTCTGAAAGCACAAACAAATGTAGGAAATTTTGTTGTGGAAATCGACTGTCCAATGAGTTATCCCACTCAAACATGTATGAATATAAGGTATCTTATGTATTAATATGTCTCTTTGGAGACATCCTATAAAAATGTATTAATACAAAACTTAGTGAAAAAGGATAATATCTATCAAAGCTATTATATTTCACACTTTAATTAAGATTGGTTTAAAAGTCTGTGGGAGAAATTTGTGGGAATTATTTATTTAGCAAATTTTGGATGGTATTCTGATCTTTTTTTTTTTTAGGGTAAAAATGGCAGTGCCATTAGAACTATATATTAAAATATAAAACTGCTTCAAGGCCTCATAAGGGAAAGAAGTAGAAAGAAAACCCTTAATCCTTGGCCTATACATACAAAAAGAGCAATATTATAGCGAGGGAGAAACAGAAGAGAACAGACAGAGGGCATGGTCTTTACATACGGTATGTATAATCATTTTGACAAAATCCAAAACCACAGAAAATAGGGATCGGTGACCCTGCCAACACAAGATAGTGAGAAGATTTGTTGATGGGGCTCTTAACCTATATGGCCTGCCTTAGGAGTATTGGTTCCTAACCACCCAAGCTTGTACAAAATTGGTAGTTTCTAATCTATAGGCCATTACAGCTGCTATTGTCGCTTCCCCTGCCATTTCCTGCTTCTACCTTGGAATTTTTTTGAGGACGCTGGAGATAGCACTGATGGGGTAGACACTGAGAGGCTAGTTTTGACATATGCTATGATAGTAGATAGTCTTTCAAAAAGAAGGAACGCTTTGGCCACCATACCATTTGGAAGAATATCCATTATTTTCATTACTTCTTTTTGTAATAGTAACTGGTCTCACCCTTCTAGTGCCTACTTGAGTATGTCATACAGCTTCACACACTCTTTCTTCTCTTCTAACTACTGAGGAGGAAAAAGGCCCCAACCCACGCTTTTGATCCCTGTAGGTTGTACTTTTGTAATTTAATGTAGATTGCCTCATCCGAAACATAATCATGATGAAGCACTTTGCTAGCCATATCTAGAAGTAACGTGTAGTCAGGTAGCATGTCATACCAATTAGAGAGGAATACCAAGATGACCTGGGAATGGTAGATGTGCCTTGACACGTCTGGTAGCAGTATCTCATCCCCTATGACACCTTTTATAGCATCCAATATTTTGTTTGGCAAGGGATTAAACATCACTTGCATCTGTCTATCCGCGTATGGCCCTGAAATGGGGTGTTCCCAATTCTTAACGTTCAAGCAGATTCATAGGTTCTGTTCATGGTAGCCCATTGTGTATCTTTCAGCCTGATTAAGTTTGAAAGAAAAAAGAGTAGTGGTTTAAGTGGAGGGATTAGGTATTTAAATAGTTGTTCGCTTCTTTAATTAGCCTATTTCCTATCACATGGGTCTGTCCTATTCAACAACTCTATTTAATTCCCATGTGTTACAAATTTTTAGAGATATTCTCTCTCTTGTGGATTCGGGCATATTCTGACATAGATAAGCAGATCATAGTTTCCATTTAATCCCCTCATGTTGCAAATTCTGAGGATTTTTGGCTTTCTGTGGAAATGTAAATACTCTGTTATAGTTCAGAAGGACAAGTATGTTTTAGGGATGCAAGCTCACCTTTATTTCATGCATTTTTGCTCAAAGATTAAATTCTCACCGCTTCTTGACAGGGCATTGATGGCCAAAATATGTGTTTTGGGGAATTTTTGTAGATTGCCTCATGAGAGAATACGAGCCTCGTTTCCCCATAAATTCTTATAGTACCCCTCCCTAATTTCATATCCAACATGGTTGATGTGTTGTATTTGGCACATGTGGGATGATGTAGATTCCTGCTTCCTGCTATACATGAGATTGCCGATAAACCAAGGTGAATAGGCTTACATCACTTCCTCCTTAAGAAATAATGGTACTTCATTTACTTGTACCTAGACATGGTCTGATTCCCAATCTACCACATTATCCTCTAACCCTATATTTTCTAACCAGTCTGCGAGTCTGTTACCTTCCCTATAGCAGTGTGAGATTTTGTATGAGGAGAATATGGGGAGGAGCTTTGTGACTTCCTTAAGGACATAATGGAGTTCCCAGTTCACCGAAACTTTCATGGATAGGTATGAGATAATGATCAGTGAATCCCCCTCTATATGAAGCTCTGAGACCCCCATACGTAGAGCTTGTCTGACCCCACACATGATAGCTCTAGCTTCTGCTAGATTATTGGTTCCCTCTAGTAAGTTGTAATGTGCTGCTACAATGATTGATTTGTCCCACCTCCTCAGCACAAAGCCCGCACCTAAAATCCCAGGGTTGCCTTTGCACACACAATCAAAGTTTAGTTTAATAAAATTATCTTCTAGAGGTCTCCATTTGTAATCTTTTCTAATCTGTTGCTTGGGCATTCTACCTATCAGAACTCTATGGAATGGAATGTGGATTTGTTTCCATTTACTTAGAACTCCATTATCAAAAGATGAGAATGTGGATGAGAGTTTCTTAGCCTTTGCTGCATGAGCATTCACCATTTTTGATATACTTTTTTCAGCCATAATATAAACCTGATCTACCGGAGAAGTTTGGTGTCTGAATACTCTTTTGTTTCTTTCCCACCATATGATCCACATTACTACCGCTAGGGTTACTCACCAAATACTGGAGAAGAAATCCTCTTGGTGGGGGAGGGGCCACTGGAGTAGAATCAGCTTCAGGGATTTATGGAGGGGGCCTTGCCATCCGAGTTTGTTTAGGCACCATTTCCATACATTTGGGGAAAAGTCACATCCAACCAAGAGATGGTCTATGTCTTCTTCTACCAATCCACACAGTGGGCATGGGAAGGAGTCCGTGATCCCCAACCTCTTTAATCTTGAGCTTGTTAGTATCTTGTCTTGAATGGCGAGCCATGTGAATACACCAATTTTTGGAAGAATTGCATTGTGCCATGCAATTTTATGAATGGGGAGGTTTTGACTTGGCATATATACCAGAGAATTATACCCCTCTTTGACTGTGTACCTACCTGAGTTACTCTTTGTTCATATCATCCATCCTTCTCCCCATTGATGGATAGGAATCTTTTCCTTAATATATTTTGGAGCTCTGATTTTTCATTAGGAGGAATCGGGAGATGGGAGAAGTCTTTCCATTTGTACTTTCCATCTTGTAGTGTGAATTAGTCATGAACCTTGACTCCCCATTCTTGTTCAAGCACTGTTCTGGCGGTTTGGATATTTTGAGTGGAAGAAATTTTTTTATGGTCGTTCCACGATTCTACCCAGAACAGTGCCTGTGAGCCCAAATTAATTTGCCATGACAGATGGGGGAGGATAATGCTTCTACTGTTGATAATAAAATTCCACATGATAGAGCCTGTGGGAGGGTTGGTAATTGAGAAGATTCTCTCTGGGGTGGCCGCATTGAAGTATTTTGTCCTGATAAGTTGGCTCCAGAGGCTCTCAGGTCTATCATATATTTTCCAAGATAGTTTAGCTCCCAGGCTGAGGTTCCTCTCATGTATTTTGTGAAATCCCAGGCCCCCATTGGATTTAGGTTTGCAAAAATTTTTCCAAGAAACCAGGGGAATTTTTTCCTTATTATCAATGTTCCCTTTCCAAATGAAGCCTTTTAAGCACTTCGAGATTTTCTTCATCACCCCTAGAGGGGCAAGGATGACAGACATTATATAATTTGGTATTGAGCTTAACATTGAATTTACTAGGAGGATTCAACCTGCAAGGGATAGCCATCTGGCTTTCCACGAAGTGATCCTTTCCCTAATGCTTGTTACCACCCCATCCCAAAATGCTGATTTTTCTTTTCCCTGGAAGAAAGGAATGCCCAGGTATTTACAAGGGGTTTTGGCTGCCAAAAATCCTAATGTTCGCTGAATGATTTTGGCAGCTTTAGGATTGATGTTGAAGAGAAAAATTTTAGATTTAGTTTCATTTAATTTTTGGCCTGATGCCTCACAGTATTCTTCCAGAGTATCTTTAATAACTTCAGCCTCTTTAACACAATCTTTACCAAAGAGTAGCGAATCATCTGCAAATAGGGTGTGTGAAATGGATAGGTGAGATTGTCTGATGTTGATCCCCTCCCACAAACTTGAAGCTTTTATATGGGAAATGAGCCTGTTGAGACCCTCTACTAAGATGATAAATAGGAATGGTGAGATAGAGTCCCCTTGTCTCACCCCTTGTGAAGAGGAGAAATACCCACACGGGCTCCCATTAATCATTAATGAAAATTTGGCTCCTGATATGCAAGCCTGAATCCATTTAATCCATTTAAAGTGGAAGAAATTTTTTATGGTCGTTCCATGATTCTACCCAGAACAGTGCCTGTGAGCCCAAATTAATTTTCCATGATGGATGGGGGAGGATAATGCTTCTACTATTGATAATAAAATTCCACATGATAGAGCCTGTGGGAGGGTTGGTAATTGAGAAGATTCTCTCTGGGGTGTCTGCGTCGAAGTATTTTGTCCTGATAAGTTGGCTCCAGAGGCTCTCAAGTCTATCATATATTTTCCAAGATAGTTTATCTCCCAGGCTGAGGTTCCTCTCATGTATTTTTTGAAAGCCCAGGCCCCCATTGGATTTAGGTTTGCAAATTTTTTTCCAGGAAACCAGGGGAATTTTTTCCTTATTATCAATGTTCCCTTTCCAAATGAAGCCTTTTAAGCACTTTGAGATTTTCTTCATCACCCCTAGAGGGGCAAGGATGACAGACATTATATAATTTGGTATTGAGCTTAACATTGACTTTACTAGGAGGATTCGACCTACAAGGGATAGCCATATGGATTTCCATGAAGTGATCCTTTCCCTAATGCTTGTTACCACCCCATCCCAAAATGCTGATTTTGCTTTTCCCTGGAAGAAAGGAATGCCCAGGTATTTACAAGGGGTTTTGGCTGCCAAAAATCCTAATGTTCGCTGAATGATTTTGGCAGCTTTAGGATTGATGTTGAAGAGAAAAATTTTAGATTTAGT
>MU228349.1:1622614-1643593 GCA_018584345.1 Thuja plicata
GTATCTTTAATAACTTTAGCCTCTTTAACTCAATCTTTAACAAAGAGTAGCGAATCATCTGCAAATAGGGTGTGTGAAATGGATAGGTGAGATTGTCTGATGTTGATCCCCTCCCACAAACCTGAAGCTTTTATATGGGCAATGAGCCTGCTGAGACCCTCTACTAAGATGATAAATAGGAATGGTGAGATAGAGTCCCCTTGTCTCACCCCTTGTGAAGAGGAGAAATACCCACACAGGCTCCCATTAATCATTACTAAAAATTTTCCTCCTAATATGCAAGCCTGAATCCATTTAATCCATTTAAAGTGGAAACCCATTTTGATCATAATTGCAGACAAGAATTTCCAATCTAGCTTGTCATAGGCTTTAGTTATATCTAGCTTAAGGATCATGGCAGGCAGGCCTTCTTCTTGGATAGTGTGTAGCACTTCATGTGTAATGAGGGCCCCTTCTACTGTGTCTTTCCCTAGTACAAAGCCACCTTGTTGCTCTGAGATGATTTTAGGAATTAATTTTCCCAAGTGAGAGGCCATAGTTTTAGATATAATCTTGTAGATCATGTTGCAAAGTGCTATTGGCCAAAAGTCTGTAAAATTTTGCGGGTGTTGACACTTGGGGATGAGTGTGATCATTGTGTTATTAAACTGTTTGAGCATGTAGGATTGTTTTCTATATTCTTCCGCTGCTTTCAGAATGTCTTGACCCATAAAATCCTAGCAGTTTTGGAAGAAGAAAGGAGTGAAACCATCCGGGCCCGGTGCTTTGTCTGCATCCATGGAAAAAATAGTGGATCTAATTTCTTCTAAGGTGAAGGGTGCAAGCAAAGCCATGTTGTCTGAGGGAGAGACCAAAGTTGGGATATGGTTAATGATTGGGGGGATGTGTTGGTTCTGATTTTCTTGAACTTCTGCTGTAAGTAGGTTGGTGAAATATCTTACCGCCTCCATTTGGATATCTCTATTCTGAATGAGGATAAGACCGTTGGAATCCTTAATTTGAAAAATTGTGTTTCTATGTCTTTTGAATTTGGCTGACATGTGGAAAAAAGCTATGTTTTTGTCTCCATCTCAGAGCCACAGTTCTCTGGTTCTTTGCCTCCAGTAGATTTCTTCTCTACTTAGCACCTCTTCTAACTTGCTGGTAGCCCTTCTTTGTTCCTCATATATTTTGGCCGACATACCCTTGCTGAGGCTACTGTCTTTAAGGTCTTCCAAATTCCTTTAGAGATCAGATTTTTGTTTAAATATGTTCCCAAAGGAGGTTTTATTCCATTGTTTAATGTTTTGTTTCATGAAAACTAGCTTCTTAGAAAGCTTAAACATGGTCATGCCAGTAATGCGTGGGGCATTGAACCACCAATTTTGTAGTAATGTGAGGAAGTGTCGATCCCTGAACCATATTTTTTCCATTTTGAAGTATGGCCGAGGTTGATTATTGGAAATGGCTGCTTGAATTTCTATTGTGATAGCAAAATGGTCTGACCCTGTTAGGGATAGTATCGAAGATTGACAGGTCCCGTGATCCTGTAGCTAGAGGTAGTTTAGTAAAAACCTGTCCAATCTAGAGCCCACAAAGTGAATGCCTTTTATTTTATTAGACCAAGTAATACACCCATTTGAGGGGAGACAATCAAGAAGCTGGTTACTATCAATGAAATCCCTGAAGTCATCAGTGACTTTTGGAGATGGGTTTGCTCCCCCCATTTTGTCTTTCTTTCCCAAGGTTGCATTAAAATCCCCTCCCAAGATAATTTTATTATCATTCAGGCCTAGAAAAAGCTGAGAAAGGAGTGACCAGAGCCTTGTTTTCCCAAAGACTGAGATAGGGGCATAAACATTTATGATTATGAAGGAGAGGGAGAATATTGAAACTTCAGCCACCATCCAATTTGCATTTTGAGAAATCATGTTGATTTGGCATTTGTTTCTATTCCAAAGAAGTGCTAGCCCCCCTGAAGCTCCAGTTGCTGCCGAGAGAGAAAAATCCCAGTTTTTCAAGGAAGAGAATAGTTTATTCCCTGCCTCTTTTGATAGTTTGGTCTCCTGAAGAAGAATCAGGTCAGCTCCTCCCACTTTGACTTGATCTTTTGCAAGGTGTTCTTTGTTAGGGGCATTGAGCCCTCTAACATTCCACTATAATAGCTTCATATTTTGTTCAGAGGGAAGTTCACCCTCCTACTTACTGTTAGTTGTTTACAAATTAAATCTGAGGCCTCTGCCTTGCATTTCCTTGGGGTCCGCTTGAAGTTGATGGTTAGTTGGGTGCTAGTAGCAATTTCCTCTTGGGTTTTGCTCACCGTAGTAGGTCTACCCCTCGGTCTCTTATAAGAGACTGGTTTAGTTGCCTTTGAAGGATCTAATTTAGTTTTGTAGATTGCACAATGGTCAAATTTAATCATTTGGCCATCTTCAATTGTTTCGGTGATCTCTAGCTCGTGTGGGGGTGGTCAGCTCCATTTGGTTCTACTGGATACTGAACAGAGTCTGGGGGCAGACCATCTAGTTTGTTATCAGAAATTTCCAGCAACAAGGAGTCTATCAACAGGTCCATATCCATGTCCATATTAGCTATACAAACATCTAGATCCAGGCTTGAACATTGGAGAGATTCTCCTGACAGAGGGGGGAATGCCACCTTGGGGAGCAGAGGTGCTAGGGCTTTGCTGCTAAGCCCAAGTTAGGGAGGCAACTAATCTTTGCAGGTCCCAGAGAGGTGGCCAAGATAATGGGTTTGGCGAAGGTTGCCCAGGTCAACCATAATGTCTCTGACCTTGGACTCAAGCACCTTTAGTAGTCGAGATGAGGGAGGGGGTTTGCTGGGTAAAGTAAGGTAACAAGAAGGATAGTGCTTAGTGAGGGACCCCTGGTGAGGAAGTTGGGGATCATTTGGAGCTCACAGACACAGAGTCCTAGTTGAGCCCTGTAAGGTAAAAAATAGCCACAAACAATTATACAAGGTAAGAAAAAACTCTAAGATAATGAGACCCACAACTAAGTTGGAGGGAATCCCAGTAGGATTCTCTTTCCTAGCCCCTTGAAGATTGTCTGGAGTGAAATGCTTTCTCTTCCTCAAAAATGAGCACAGATGGGGATTGGAAATAGGGTCTTTACATACTTCAATATCCCCCTAATTAGATTCTTGTCATTGGAAGTTGAAATGGCCCAGCATATCTTGCCTCTGTAGGACCACATTGGCTTCCTCAACTACAAGTTTCTGTGACCAAGCACCCCATTTTGATTTGATTGTAAGGGCCGATGGAAAATCTTTCAACTGATTAATAAGGAGGCATACTCTAACCTCCTTATGGGTGTACTCAAAAGATAAGAGATCACGGTGAATAAAAATCCCCACTCTATTGGCCAATGCTTCAATGATGTCTGGATCCCTATACTCAAGAGGCAGTGCCGAGAGGGAGATCCAGAAAGGTAGGAAATGACATGTCTTGGATTGAGTGGAAAGGTTAGGGAACCATACCATTGTGTATAGCCCTGATCCCAAGTAGAACCACCCTTTTTCTTTGTGAACTGAATCCCTAGAGGATTTGGAATCGAAAAGGGCCACAAAGTAGTTGGAGTCTAAATCAAGCATAAAGAAATTCTGCAAACCTGCCCAAGATTTGAGAGCCCATTCCTTAATTTGCAAAAAAGACAAAAAAGGGTTTGCACAGGTACCTACCAGTGCTGATTGACAAAGTATGGAAATCTATTGGCAGAGTATATGTTCTGGAAGAACAATAGATGTATCTGATTTATCCTTGGTTAGCCATTTCTGAAGGTCGGGGCCCTTTTTCTTTCTCCAGACTAGGTTAGATCTACCCAATTTTGGATTGAAGGGGGCTTTGAGTTGGAGAGGTTCTTCTGCAGCTAGCTCTGGGCGCTTGGGTATATTATTATTTGGAAAGGAAGCAAAGAATAAAGTCTGCAAATTACAGATGATATAACCAAACTGCTTCTCTGGAAGCACTAACAAATTTAGGAGGTTTTGTGCATAAAAAAGACTCTCCAATGAGTTATCCCACTCGAACAAGTATGAACTTATGTATTGATACAAAATATATGTTAAAAACGCAAATTGAATTTTTTTAACCAAAGTAATTTTATAATATCCATCAAAGCTATCATATTTTCACACCTTTTTTTTAGATTAATTTAAAAGTTTGTGAGATAAATTATGGGAAATTAGTTTGATTCTGGTGTAATTTGAAATGTTAATGTAATAAATTATTGTACAAACAAATCTAGAAATGGTCATCTAGATACTTTGTCTTTGTAGTAAAGTGTGCTTGAAAAAATTAGTTAAGAGACCAAAAAAATCACAATCTATTATTATAATAATACTTATATTTCTAATGTAAATATAAGTATTATTGAATTTTTTTATCATATTCTACTATTCATTATCACAATAGAATAGCTAAATTAACTTTGTAAATGAAAATACCATCAAAATTAAAATAACAAGAACGCTGAAATGAATCTAAAACTTATCAATATTATTAACTATTTGTAATGATAATAAGAATATGTCTAAATTTGGCTGCCATATGCTTTATGGATGATTATAGTATTTGGCAATGTTTTAGAAATGTTATAATATATGTTATTTGAGAAAAGTATATATTGATTAGTTAAATAGTTTACTATAGGCTTATATAATTTTTTATGGTTTGTTTAATCTTTTTTCTTTTTTTGTCATATAGTTTTCTCAAAATTTTAGTTGTATTTATGACAAATATTACTAAATACAATTATCCAACCATCAGGTTTAGGTTCTTTATAGAAATTAGTTTTTTTTTGTTAGAAAATGTTTGAAAATTGATGTTTGTTATTGAATTTGAGTGATGTAGCACACGTAACTTAAAAATTTTGTAGTAAATTTTTCATGAAACATCATAATTTGACACATTGATTAAAACAAAGAACCTCCTACTTGACATCTAAAATACTTCTCTTTTGTATATGAATATATAGTCTTGTATATCTACATTTTGTTTATGCCTGATCTGAAACCTAAAATTTATATGTCTACATTTAAACTATCTTTATATACACGAGCATTGTATTTATGTACATTTTTTTATTTATGTCAATTCTATCTTAATTTGTATTGGTTATATGTATAAAAAAAATATTGATACAATTTAACATACAACTTTATATAAATATTACAACTTTAAAAAGTTAAATTTAAATTAAAGATATATTATTTAGTACAAATATAATAATCTAATATCTATACCATACTTCTTTTGAGAAACATTAAAATTATTAAATTTCTAACAAATATTGTGACTTAGAGTATTCTCATAGCATTATGCCACTTGTACTTGTAGTTATAGAATTTAACAAGTGTCACGTAGTGGCTTGCACTTGCCGTAATTAGTTATAATTATATATGTAAATTTAATTTTAATTTTATTATAAATATTATATATATTTTAATTAATAGTTATTTAAATCATTGACGAAAAATGGTGAATTTGGTCTGCTAAAATGGTGAATTTGGTCTGCGATTCTGGTGGGGGAAATAGCATTTTCAGCAAAGTTAGCAGCGGAGGTTTCAATGCATCTGTGGTAGGTAATAGCAGTGGACATATACTTCTCGCTAAAAATGGCATCCCTAATTTGACAGGTGTGGTTGTTCCTAACTTTACTATCTCTGCTTCCATTAATAACATTACCTCCTCAGCAAAGACCATACCCACTCCTTCTCTCTCGACTCTGCCGAGGGACAATATTAACTCAGACCTTAATAAAACTTCTGCTCATAACACTCAAACTCCTCTATCCCGCCCTAAATCCTTCTCTGAAGCTGTCAGCAACACAGGAGTCTCCATTCATTCAGAGGCTAGGTTTTCGGTGAGCAATGGACCCAATCTCTCCGGTAAGAACCCTGGTAGCTCTAAACCTTTCTCTGTTTCTGCAAATTTTGAGATGCTTGCAAAAATTTTTGGGGAAAAAATTAGGTTAAAAAGCTCTGCTATTTTATTTTTGACTGTGGAAATCAATAAGGTTCCTCCTAGGAAATTTCTTGATGATTGGTTCCACAATTTCTGGAATCTTAAGCTTGGGTTTCATATTTCATTTTGTAGACAGATTCAAAAAGGTTTGTTTGTTATTTTTTTCATGAATCAAGAAGCACAGGTGGAAGTTTTAAAAAAATAGTATTGGGCGGTTGGATCTACATCATTTAGGGCTATTGCTTGGTCCCCAGATGCTAACTATGAGGAAGTGCTTGCCCTCTCGGCTCCTCGCTGGATTCTAGTTAAACACATTCCACCCTTCCTTTGGCGATTTATTCCTTAACTGTTAGAACCATTGGGGAAATTCATTCGAATGGATGAAACTGTTAGACTTGTTCCCCATATTGATGCCCACGTTTTAATATCTCTCAACCCTGGTCTAGAAATTCTGGC
Organism: Thuja plicata; assembly: GCA_018584345.1. Lineage (NCBI taxonomy): Eukaryota > Viridiplantae > Streptophyta > Pinopsida > Cupressales > Cupressaceae > Thuja > Thuja plicata. The sequence continues at coordinate 1,629,033 of MU228349.1, forward strand.
CGATATCAACATTAATATTGAAAATACTAATTTTTGTTGCCCAATTGAGATACTCGGAGGACTCAATGCATATTTTGTGTGTTGGAGAGAAGGTCACCAAAGGAAAGACTGCCCTGTCCTCCAAAAAAAAGCCCCGCCCACAAAGCAGAACCTACTAAGGTGGCTAAAGCTGTAAACCAACCGGTTATTCTGAATATGGATAAAACCACTCACTCTATTCCCAACCCTAGTAGTCCCTCCCCTGTTGTGACCCAACCCAACCAGACAGGTAGTGATGAGATTCTCCTTGCTGATGGCTTTCAGAATGTTACCAAAGTCTCCAATAAAAGGAGAAGGAAATCCAATAAAAACTCCTCCAACTTTCCTGACCGTATCTCCCCTATTATGTCTAACATGTTTACCCCTATTGAAATTGCTTCTCCGCTCTCTCAACCCTTCCCCACATCTGTTGTCGATCTCCGAATCTTCCCCAGTTAATCCCTGCAATAAAACCCTTAAAGAAATCAGTGATGAGTATATTGTTGCGATTATTCCCGCTATTCAACCCATAGTTGGGGATGAGTGCCCTAACCTGACTAAATCCATGGAATTTTACCTATTATCTGATTGTGAGGAAGACTTTAAAGTAGGGTTCCCTTCATCTAAACGAAGAGGAAGACCTTTGGGTTCCAAAAACAAGAATATTAATAAAAAGAATGGAGAGATATCTGATATTGTGATGAACCCAAAATTGGATTCATCTGAATTGCACTCCTCTCCCTCGAATGTTTCCTCATGAATTGTGTCTCCTGGAATGTTAGGGGACTGGAGTCTCCCGATAGGAAATATGTCATTAAAATTTTCCTCAATACCTGTCATAAGATTGATTTCCTTATGTTGTAAGAAATTAAGGCTACTGGTTTTATTCTAGATTCTAATCTAGATTTTCTGTGAAAGATGTGATTAAGATCTACACCTGCCACCCAAAAAGTAAAGGTGGTGTAGCTCTGCTTATCAACCCTAAATGGGAGAGGTTTATCACTAGTCGTGGTGTCTCACCTTGTAACAGAGTTGTCTGGATCACCCTAAATTACAATAACTATGTGTTTGGGATTTTTTCTATCTATGCTTCTAATGATTCTAAAGAAAGATCCAATTTTTGGGGATGGATGGCTTCTCTCCCTTGCATCCCCTGGGTGATTGCTAGTGATTTCAACATGGTTGAAAACTAGGATGATAAGGATGGGGGATTACCTTTTGCCTGGAAAGATATGGAAAACATCCACTGGAACAGAATGAAGAATACCATGCAACTTTTTGACCCTTTCATTGGTAATAAATACAATAATCTGGGACTCTGGCATATGTGGTGTAATTACCAACAGGGATCGGCTAGAATTTATTCCAGACTTGATCATTTTTATGCTAGCAAGAACCTTTTCATTGTCTTACCTGATTAGCTTGGCAACTCCGTCCTAGTTTCTCCCACCTCTCTTTCTGACCACCATCCCATTTCCACTTCCTTTACCTTCAATAGATCCCCTGATTGCCATCGCACTCCTAGCTCCAAATTTAGCCTGAATGTTAGCCTGCTTGAAGATGAAGAGCTCTTAACTGCTATTCACATTATTAGTATCATTAACAAAAACAATTTCCCTAGGGATAACTGCATCAAAAAGTGGATTAGGTATATTAATACTTGGCAAAATATTTTGAAGACCATTGGCCAGAAGAGGGCTAAGGACTTCTGATTCACTGAAAAAAATCTTTCTACTGACTTACTTAAGGCTGAAATAAACAACCAAGCTAAACCTTCAGACTTTGACTGTACCTCTCAGGTTATTAAAGCCAAAGATGCCCTTAGGAAGCATTTTGTGACTAAAACTAGAGGAGCTAAGGTTAGATCCAGGGCTCACTTGCTCCAATATGGTGACTGAGGAACTAAATTTTTCTTTAATCTTATTAAACATAAACAATCTAATGAAACCATTGAAAAAATCATCATAGATAACCAATAAATTACTGATCTTGAGCTTATTAAAGATACTTGTGCTCAATTCTACCAGAACTTATTTTCTTCTGAGGACTCGGTGGAGGCCTCTTCTATCAGGAATCGATGCATAGATCTTATCCCTAAAGTGATTTCCTCTAAGGATGCCAGCTTTCTTGTTGAGGAAATTGCTTTAGATGATATTATTAATGCCATTAATTCCCTAAAAAATGATAAAATGCCTGGTCCTGATGGCATACCGATCAAATTTTACAAGGCCAACCAACACTGGATTGCCAAAGACCTTCTTGAGATCTACTCGGAGGCTCTCTCTAAAGGCTCCATTGGTCCCTCTATTAACAAAGGTATTATCAAACTCATTCCCAAGGATGGGGAAAAGGCTCTCATCAAGAATTGGAGACCCATTACGCTCCTTAATATCTCTTACAAGATTTTCACGAAGATCTTGGCCACCAAACTTGCGGGTATCCTTCCCAAATTTATATGTTCCACCCAAACTGGCTTTATAAAAGGTAGATACATTCTGGAAAATGTTCTTACTAGCTGGGAGGCTATGAACTGGGCCAACCAATCTAATCAAAACTCTGGCATGTTACTCTTAGACTTTGAAAAATCCTATGACATGATCGAATGGAGTTTCATCTCCATGATGCTTGAGGCTTTTGGTTTTCCTCCTTTCTTCTGTAATATTGTCTGCATGTTGCTTCAGGATGCTTGTGCTCAAATTGACATCAATGGTTCCCTCTCTGACACCTTCCCTCTGAGTAGGTCTATTCAGAAAGGCTACCCTCTGACCCCTGCCCTCTTTTCCATAGCTTCTGATGCTCTCTATTATTTACTTAGAGACAATACTTTATCTCCTTCTGTTAAGGGCATATCACTACCTAACAATGATGATCTCATTAACAGCCAATTTGTTGATGACACAACCATTTTCTTTAAAGTATATGTTGATAATTTTGAAGCTTTGCAATCCAAGTTGAATCTATTTTGTACTATATCTAGAGCTAAACTCTCCCACTCCAAATCCATTTGTCTACGCTGGAAAGAGCAGCCTCCTAAATGGTTTAAGAACTATCCATTCCAATGGGGAGGCCCCCAAAAGATTGTGAGATATCTTGGCATTCCCTTTGCCATTAACCCCTCACTTAAAGACATGTGGCTTTGGGTCAAAGAAAAAATTACCAAAAAGTTGAATATGTGGCATAACCGTGCTCTTTCTTGAGCTGGCAGACTACAGGTTTGCCAGAAAATTTTATCCTCTTATAATATCTATTACTCTTCTGCGTGGATGTTTAGCAATTACCAAATTTTTGAAATCCAAAAAGTTGTTAGGAATTTTTTATGGTCTGATGGCAAAGGAAACAAAAAATTACATTCTGTCAAATGGAATTGGTGCTGCACTAATAAACTTATTGGGGGGCTGGGGCTGAAAGACCTTAGGATCCAAGGAATTTCCCTGGCCACCAAATGGATCTTTCACTCCATGAATGGAGATGCACCCTGGAAGATTCTTGTTAGGAGTAATATTGAGAGAGGCTTCCCAACTAATGCTAAATTCTAGAAAAACCTCCCCTTTAATGATTTAGTAATCGGTAACTTCCCCTTTACTGTTCAAGGGCCTGAAGTCTTCAAATCCATCTAGAAAGGCTGGAATCAAGTTAGACAATTTATTGTTAACAAGAACTTTCATGATGACACACAAATTTATGGTGAAAGATCCATCTGGTGGAATCTTCAAATTTCTGGCAAACCCCTTGCCCTTTCCCAAGGCTATTCTGCTAAACAATGGGCTAGCAAAGGAATCTTAAGGTTTATTGATATTCTTGAACTAGACAAACTGATTAGCTGGGAGGAGCTGCGAAATACTTTTAATCTTCCTATCTCTCAAAAGAAAACTTATAACATGATTCTCAAGGCCACTCAAAACCTCCCTTCCGTCTGCCATGTTGACTCTTAGAGTTTCTTACAATGCAAGTGGCTGGATGGGACCATCCTATCCAAGATTAAAGCTAAAAATATTTACAAGATTCTTGGATATGATGATTCCATCCTTGACCATATTAATAAGATTTGGTATTCCTCTCTGGATGTCTCTTCTTGGAAGAAATATTTCGTTATTCTTTGGAAAGGTTGTGTTGAACCCAAAATTAAATGTTTTAGATGGCTCTTTATACTTGACAGACTGCCTATCAAGAGGAATAACCATGAAAGTAATATCTGTAAGCTCTGTGATCTTCCCGAAACCAACAGGAATATTTTCTTTGAATGCTCTTTTGCTAGAATTATTTGGAACATTTTTGGGATCTCCTATCCTACTTATGTCTCTATTATTGAAATTGTGACTGGTCATATCATGGGGCTTTAGAAAGACTCTAACATTTTTTGGAACATCTTAACTTCTAACATCTTATGGCAGATCTGGAAATGTAGGAATGAAGAGAAGTTCCAAGACACTCCCAGGGTTCTTACTGAGTTTTCACTTAAAACTCACATTTTTTAAAATTTCCTTCCAGGTTCATACAACTATGATGATGGACCAAAAAAAAGCTTCAGAGATTTCTGCAGGACGGACATGCTACCTTCTTTGTTTTCAAATTAAAAGATGGCTATGAATGGAGGAAGAACCTTGATAATCTTCAGATGTTTGAAAAAACCTTGGCCAAAGTGAGCAAGGAAATCAAGAAAAATAGGAACTCAAAGAAAGGCATCTTGGCCATGCTGGCTGAGATACAAAACAAGAAAAAGATCGCCTGGATGGAGGGAGAGAAGGGTAGGACCACCTGGGTTGACGCCAATGATGGCTACCTTCAGTAGCTTGTTGTTTTTCCTTTTTGCATGATTTAATTAACTCTTATATCCGGTGAACTCTTTTGGGAAGGCTCTGCCTTCGTTTTGATGTAAAATTCTCGTAGATACTCTCTACCTCTTTTTTGAACTCATTATATTTAATACAAAAAAATAGTTATTTAATAAAAGTTAAAATATTATAGATAAAAAATTTAAAAAGAAACTTTGTTTAAAATACTATAATTATATAATATAGCATATATGATATAGTACTTTACTACAATTATATAATATAGCATATATATATAGTACTTTTATAATATATATTATAGAATAATATATATTATATAATAGATGTAATAATTATAATTTTATATATATATATATATATATATATATATATATATATATATAGTAAATTTTTTAAATAAATAATAGTTATATATTATAAATAATTTAATTTTTTAATGGAAATAAATGTTTGCATTATAAAATATAAAATATAGTATCTATGTTAAAAATATTACAAAACTATGTTAAAAACTATCGGAAAAAAACCAAATTTTTTGAAGCTCTGAAAAAAGAGGTCCTATAAGACCAAATCAATTGAACCAATCAAAAAGGAGATAAGTAATTTATATCATTTACTTAATTCATAAATAAAATATAATAATCTAATATCTATACCATATTTCTTTTGAGAAACGTTAAAATTATTAAATTTCTAACAAATATTGTGACTTAGAGTATTCTCATAGCATTATGCCACTTGTACTTGTAGTTATAGAATTTAATAAGATGGAGTGGAACATATGCGAGAGACATAATTTTAACCATTAAATAAGGTATTGGATGTGGAATCAATGGGGAAATAAATTCAGATAAGGTTGTATAAAGTTTCTATAATACATAAATTTATAGACATATAAATAGTTTAAATTTTTAAAAAAATATGATTTATAAAATTTATTTATTGATAAATTTAATTTTATCACAAAATGAAATTACTTTTAATTGGATGGTCATTTTTTTCATTCTTCATGCTTTATTTTTATCATAGTTTTTTTCAAGCATAAAAGGTGCATATTCTTTCTATAGAGCAGGTAGTGTATTCTATAGAGTTCAAAAAACATACACACTATCTCTTACAATATTCCTTATTAATTCAACTTTTAATCTTTTTCTTTTCTAATGTTTAAATTTAGTTCACAACACTCAATAAATGCTATAATGACAAGTATACTTTTTTCCATTTGTTTAATTTATTAGTGACACAATTTCAATTTGAGGACTAACAATATTTTTTCTTTTAAATAGGGGTAAAATTTATTTAAATAAAAGCAAGATCACAATGCAGAAAGGCATAGGCCCAACAAAGAGCTGCCGAAAACTAGGAAAAACCTCCCACATTGGAAACCCAAAGAAGAACGAACTGCATAATTTTGTCCTCAATAACTAACTTGTCCAAATCCTGAGAATACTTTGGAGAAAAGAGTCTCCAATCCTCCATATTCCACCCATCCAAATACTCAAAGGCACCAATCAGTAACTCTATTCCTCTCTCTCTCCCTATATGGAAAAAGGAAACCAATTGCAAAGAGAAACTCAAACAGAGCTAGTTGCTAATCAACTCAATTCAACCTTCACTCATTTGATATATACACCACAATAGGTGAACACGATTCAAAAATGATCTTGTTCCATCTCATGCTACAACCTATTTCAATAGCTTCAAGAATAGCGAGGGCCTCCTTGAACTTATTAGTGTAATGCCCTTTGTAAATAAAGAATAAATTTACATCACCTTTCATGAACTATCTTTGCAAATTGCCCTCATCCCTAATTAAGGAGTTAAACACTTAATTCCATTTAAAAAGCAAATTATTATTATTATTATTTAGGTGAGAGTTTAATTGAATGATCATAGATTGAAATTTGAATAACTTTATAAAGCCTTACTTTCCTATGTGAAAATCCTTAACAACCATATAACTTCGACATTCAACTAACTTATTCTTTATTAGTCTAAACTATAAAACTAACCTATATTAATGTAAAAATTCAACATTTTTTTTCCTTTCTTACATTAATCCAAACAAGAGTGGAACATTGAAAGGGTTGAGCCCAACCCCTTTAGAGACATTGGTGAAGCACCTTCACCAACCCTCCTTGCTCATGGAAGAAACACTAAACTAATTACACTAGTGGATCTCTTATCTATAGAACCATCTGCACAACATCAGAGAACATAAAAGTGTTCCCACCCTCCATGCACAATTGAATGTCTCCAATAAATTGAAAGTAAATTGATTAATTGATTAATTAATCCTAAAATTTAAAACAATATCATAATGACTTATTTAATTAATTAATTAATTATCAAATAAAAGGGGTTAAAGTAATAAAATAATAAATCAATGTTGGCCTAGCCTATTGTAATGTTCTAGACTCTTATTAGAGGTCTTTATAAGAAGGTGGATGGGCATTGTGTTGATCATCACAGAGTTTCCTATTTCTTACGTATTTGTGATTCCAATTGGGATCAAGTTTCTTGTTTGTAGTTGCAGAAGTGCAAGAACCTCCCTAGTCTATAATTGTTGTTTTGGTGGTTAGTAACCACCCTAGTTTTCTCATTGTATTTTGATCATTGGCACAAATTTGTGATATTCATATAATTAAAAATATTTACCATTATGATTTTAAATAATTTATTTGAAACATACTATCTTGATTGGTGATTGCATCATTCTAAAACAAAATTCATTATTAGATGTCTCTTACTTGGAAAGGTTTACTCTAACATAATATCAATATTTTCTAGTATTTGATTGTGTATCAATATCTTTTCATTTAAGGGTTTAAGCCACCACAAATTTCATTGTTCAATAATTGATAAAATCACATTAGCTAGCTATAATACATATAACCACATAATTATGTATGGGTGGATCTTTCTATATGGGAATTTTTTCGTATGAGTAGTGAGTCAAAGAAGACATACAAAGGAGCTTGTGTGTCGTATGTTTTACAAGGGATAATTTGTACGAGGGTGAACTGACTTTGACATATGGGAAGGGAAGACTTTTCCATACATGGTAGAAGACTTGGATATATAGAGTCTGAGGCAAAACATCCTACAAGTGTGGAGCTAAGAAGATGTGTAGGCATGTAGATTTAGTGTCATATGGGCCAATCTTGTTGTACAAGTGTCAAGTTTGGTCAAGAACCTTATAGTGATATCATAGCTAGTGATCTTGCCAACCTATTGGGAAACATTAGATACATATTAGATATCATTCATTGGACAAGATAGAGGATTCAAGCATGAATATGATGACACTGTTACTAGATTTAATAGATGGACAACAATATCTCATTGAGACTTTCATAAAAGGAGAAAAATACATTAGAAAAATACTTTGGCTTTTGGAGGAAGGACAAATAGAAATCATAATGAGCACAATAATAGTTCTATCAATAAAATGCCTCATACACAAACATTCCCAAACATGCCCATTTATGTTGATGTTTCTAAAATAACATCTAACAATGTCTCATTGCAGTTCCATATAAGTACATACTCTGATCTTATACACTTTTACCTCTCACTACCCTATTTTCCTACTCTTCGATAATTAAATTATTAGATCTACAATACCTTCATGAAATCCTTCACTATGTACCATAAGCACTAATCTCATGCATCAAATACTATCCAACCTTTTTTTCATACCCAAATTTCTCAATTTTATAGGTACACATCCAAAAATTTGATCTCCCAATGTCGGCTTCGAAAATGTTCTAAGGAAATGTAACACATTTTGACCAAGTCAACCAAATCCTCAATTCAAATTTATTTCCCACCAAAATATTCATATATAATTATCCATACATGTTGTCTCTATCACTAAGATATAAAAGTTAGCGCCAAAAAATTCTTACCTCATCCACTCTAATTTTTCATCATTATTTTACTGTTCTTCCCGGTAAAAGAACTATGATGCTCATAACTCTCACACCCTGTACCACTGTACCTTCAATTTTTGGATTTATCCTCTGTATATATCCATCATGCTTCCCTTAGATGCATGCCAAAAAAAATTAACCTGGAAAGGAACACCATAACTTTTTCTCTACACTGGAAAATACTCTCTTCATTTCATGCTTAGCCAAATTATGATCTTGACTTCTGATATGATCTCAAACTGTAATGTACATGAGGAATTATGGTTTAGTTTCCATCAATGACAGAGTGGCTGCAAGAAGTTGAGTCTCTCTTTTGGGCAAAAATTGGAAGTGTGTTCCCTGTTTTTCAATTTTTTTTGTCTATTGACGTCAAAATTTCAGGCACTTAGAGATTGAATCTAAAAACACTTTACTAATAGAAAATGATGTTCTCGGAGTTTATTTCTCCAATATGTAATTTATTTCAATACTCACATGGTAGAAATCATTTTTTAGTAGGCATGTTTAAAAATCACTTTTTCAAAATGCTTGTTTCAGGACCATACCACACACATGTATGACCACTAGATATTTTGACATAAATAAATGATTTTTTTGTGAATCCTTCTAGGAAAAGATACCTAAGACACCAAATATTAAAGAGAATATTTTTGCGTTCTTTTTATTGAAAATTATTTTAATTAATTTTTAATTGACAGTAAAATATATTTTTGAAACCTCTGGTGTATGACCACCATAATTTGATAAAAATTTCAGATTTTTTCAAAATTCTTTTTTTATCTTTAAACAAATTCTATGTATATTGATGTCATATAATTTATTTTCAAAAGCATAAAAATAAAAAAGTTATCAAAGTTTTTGTGAACCTCACTATTTTAAGATTAGGTACCACTTTTGATTAATAAATATTGTAAAAATAGTAAAACTAATCATATCACTATAAAATTTATATTTTTTAAATCTATACAATAAGATCTCTAATGGGTTTTTATTTCGTCAAAAATTTTGATAAGAAAGGCCCTAAAAAAATTATGGCAATGTGGAAATCTGGTATTCCAATGCCTTAGCCATTATTTTGGAGGTCCAAACATAGGCTTGGTCCCACCAAGCCTGTCCCGAATTGAAATCCAATGCAAAGAGTGGCTTGTTAATTCAAATTTTAAAAAATGGGCACGTGTTTAAAAACGTGTACCCATTTCTTCAATATAATAAATCGGCATGTAAAAATGAGTTTCTAGGCATAATTTAAAAAATAAAAAATAAAAAATTGAAAAATGCCTACAAGCTTTGAAAAATGGGAATCTGTTTTGAAAAAAATGGGCATCCATTGTTTGAATTTTTGGATCGTGCATCCAAGCCTAAAACGGGTGCCCATTTCTAGCAATATTTTTCAAGTCCACAAGACTTCTATCGAATTGGGACCCAACTTCTTGTACTTACCCGACAACATCCAATCTATTATGCAATATCTCTTGCCAAGAATTAGGTCATCACTTAAGCATTCCCAGGGCTGAAAGAAATAAAAAGTGGATCACATTACATCTTAAATAAGACCTAAAGATACAACATACACATTACTCTTTAATTTACATTCACTGGAGCTTTTATGTGAAAGTATAAACACTCAAGGTCAGAAAAACCTAGAATAATTACCATCACACTTTGAACATATGCCGCTGAAATACAAAAATGTGTACCATCTGAATGGAACAAAGATAAGATCATTATAGGTACAGTTTCAAAATGGAAATTTCAGACAACAACAAGAAGAAAAATGGAGAGCACACATTTCTCACAGGAAACTCTTGCAAACATAATTACACAAGTTAGTGAACAAAAAATCTTTTGAACTGCAATCTAGAGCATTGTAGTCCTCTAGCACATGGACTAGTCCTCTCTATCTATGGTGATCACCAAAGAATAAATCTTACGACCTACTTAAGATTCAATATTATCCTCTCAAGATTGACCATTGTCAAGAATCATATTATGTTGATAGACTATTAACCGTAACAACAAGCTAGTATAGGGAAATTGTCAGTTGCATGCAGGCAAGGATACTTGCATTGATATAGGGTATTAAATAGATTCCACTAGGAGCATGTGGTTCTGGGGGCCACTTGTGTAATGTAGTGATGGATGTCTATGTTGCTTAGCCATTTGAGGGTCTAGAGGGAAGAGAACTTCTCTTGAAGAATAAGTAGGTGATAATTGGGCCAACCTTATAGCATAATTTTGGGAATATCTTAATGTGAAAATGAAATATATGACATTGTTGGGATTAGGATGGACACTTGTTGTAGTATGGAATATATCAATTTTTTTTTCTACTAGCTCATTGATGTAGAAGAATGAGGAAAAGAATGTGACCCGTAGTGTGGTGTGCAATGAAAGGATGTTCCTTTTTTTCTTGGATGCACTAAGGCCAAGTGATAGTTTTCCAATGTGGATGTGTTAGTCTCTCACTTTGTAAATGTTAATCACTATATATATGGCATACAATGGAGCTATTTACTATGTATATGTGCTACTTGTTGGAGCTAATCTATATATATGTGTAATTTATATCAAATAGTCATATCGTTTATGATGTGTTCTTGAGTTGTTCTCTATGGAATTAGGGAATTATGAAAGGATGTGAGCCTTGCGTAATTTATTATGTTTGTACATTATCGATGGTAATTAGATATTGGAAAAATTCTAATAAACAATCTTGGTTTAAGAGACATCAAAGATCCCATACGAGAGGAGTGAATGAACTCCCTTTAACCTTCAAGACAAGTATAATTGGTGGTATAGTATTTAGACCATCATGATAATTGTGAAAGCATTAAGTAGACACTTTTAAGCCAAGAAAAAAATTGCTTCATCAATTAAGTTGGTACTTGTCAAAAAAAATTAGTAGCAACCAAGGGTAGTTTTTACAATTCTGAAAATTATTTAAGTCTTATTTTTCTTTCATTTTTCAATATGACCAATAAAGAAGTTTTCTTTCTCAAGTGTATGTTGTAAGGTTATGCTTATTTAGAGCTATTGTGTAACTTTTTTTTATTTCATTTCATTTATATAAATTTGTCATTGTCATTTGCACATGTTTAAAATCTTCATTTGGTATTAGAGTAGGAAGATTAAGGTCTACAAATAATTCAAAACATTGTAGAAAAATATTAGAATATTATGGGAGTTTGGCTGCTAATAATTCAAAAAGATTGTGAAATTGAAGGTTTGCAAATCTTCAAGAAAATTTCAAAGATGATAATAGAAACTTCCATAGATCATTGGAGACTTTTATAGAAATATCTAAAACAACACACATATAAACAAGAAATTAACCAACAAAATAGAAACTACACTATTCATTGCAAGATGTGCATTCAACTTCAATGGATCTTTTAATTACCAACATACTCAGTACGATCTTGAAGCATCAAAAACTAAACACATTAACTAGAAATATCATTATATCAAAGATTTGGTGCAAAAGATTTAGGAGTGAAACAAGAAAGATGTAGAATTCAAGCTTTATTTCGTCATGAAATATCATTTTATAGAGAACCCTAAGTTTTACTTCATTTTTGCACCAAATCTATGATAAAATTATTTCAAATCAAATGTTTTATTTTTCATCCTTCGAGATTGTATTATGAGTCCTCCCCACATAAGGGGAATATTGTGTAACTGATAAATCCACCACTGTTGGATGTGTACAATACCATGAACAGTGCAATTTCTACTTTGTTTATCAGTTTCTTGTTTGCATGTATTTTTCTTTAGAAATTTACCTCTAGCAATATATTCAAGTTTTTTATATCTTCTATTTTGATGCTATGAACTATTTTAGGCTTTTGACTCTAGAAATAGTTAAATCTCATTTTGTTGGTTTATGGAAGTATAATAAAATTGTTGTGTAAGAGGATGATCAATGTAAAAGTTTTCGTGTTCAAATATATGTTGTAAATCTATGGTTATTTAAATCTATTGTGTAAGTGTTTGTTATTTTAATGGCCACTTTAAAATGCTAACTAAAACCTATGTATGGGCCATGGAGCTCACTAGATTGAACAAATAAAGTTTCAAAATGGTATATAAATTTTCTTCATATGAGATTTAAGAGTTTAAAATTTTATTTAGACTTTTTGATAGCAAGAAGGACCTTGAATTGTTATGTGACATAGATCCTTAAATGATCACTTCAAAATACTAACCAAAACCTAAACCTATGTATTAATGACCTCAATAACTTAGAGCCACACTGCCACCAATAATCTTCTACAAATCCACATAAATGAACTCCCACATGAACCTTCCTCATTTATCACAAACAATAAAATGTCATTATTAAACATTTAGAATATCATATTATTAAAAAATATTAAATTATAAATAAATGAGTCCAACCACACCATTTCAAATCTACGTTTAGCTTTAACTTAATTTGTATGCCATTTCATTCCCCTGCCACAAAAAACCTCTCGAGCCATCAATACCTTCATAAAGAGGCATCCCATTCTAACACCTTGACAACGTCCTCCACAAAAGTGCAATTACTTTCAATTATTATTACTTTCTATGTTTTCGGCCATCGGTAGAAATTAGATTTGTGTAGGGTTTCCATGCTTCTACAATGCCCTCCCCCAGCGCTTCAAATGCACTTTCAGAGAATTTCCACGTTCTTTTCTTATTCCGGGTTTTCTATACCGAGGGTTTTTGTGCTTTTGACCGGTATGCGAGGAAAGGAGTTGAAGATGCGCTTGTTTTGGTTTAAATCGCAAATACTGAATAATGGGAGGAGAGGAGGAACTGAAACCATTTTGTTTTTCCTTCCTTTTTTCTTCAAACATCATTTTGTTGGAATTATTATTTAACAGAAGATATGCTATTCAACGCTGTCCCGTAAATCTACTATTAAACAACCAACTGCGGCATTTTCAATCAAGCGAAAGGAAACAAAGCTTAGAGAAAACATGAATGCGACGCCTTCCTCATCTCGCTGGTTTGGATTGTCGAAGGCAAGGCTTTTCATTTTGGTCATATGGTTGAGCTCTACTCGCGGTTCAGCTGCGTGCCCACAATATGAAAGAAACTATCTCTTAGATTTTAAAGGATCCGTGGTTGGAAAGTATGACAACACAAGCTTAGAGTCATGGCAAGGATTCAATTGCTGTGAGTGGAGAGGTGTCACTTGCACCCATGATTTGGGTAGTCATGTTACAAAGCTGAACCTCTTTAATTTATATTTGTTGTTGAAGATTGACGAAGGCACCGTACGGTGGAGGACCGTACGGCAAAGGCCGGAGGATGACAGAAGGTGGAGGACCATATAGCAAAGACCACCGTACGGTGGAAATAATATGTGAACCGTACGAGAGAGACACCGTGCGGTGAGGAGGAGGTGCACGGTACAGACAGATCACCGTACGACGTAGGCAATCTCACTGTACAGCGAAGGGAGAAGTTACCCGACGGAGGTAATCACCCGGAGGTAGTCACCCGGAGGTAAAAGGTCCCGGAGGTAAAAGGTCACCTGGAGGTAATCACCCGGAGGTAGTCACCCGGAGGTAAACAGTCCCGAAGGTAAAAGGTCACCCGGAGGTAAACGGTCCCGGAGGTAAAAGGTCACCCGGAGGTAGTCACCCGGAGATAAAAGGTCACCCGGAGGTAATCACCTGGAGGTAGTCACCCGGAGGTAAAAGTGCCGAAGGGAGTGTCCGAGACGAAGGGAGAAGTTACCCGACGGAGGTAAACATGCCGAAGGGAGAAGTTACCCGACGGAGGTAAACGTGCCGAAGGAGATGTTACCGTGTGTGACAGACGG
>MU228349.1:1643643-1670887 GCA_018584345.1 Thuja plicata
TACCCGACGGAGGTAAACATGCCGAAGGGAGAAGTTACCCGACGGAGGTAAACGTGCCGAAGGAGATGTTACCGTGTGTGACAGACGGTTGGTAGACAACTATTTTGCCGGTAACAGTTCTTGTACCCGAATTCTGTAACGAATTGCAGTGTGCATAAATGGCTGCAAGATTCGTGAAGAATGGTATGGTTGTAATGCAATGTTGATTGCAAGGCAATCTGAGCCTATGTAAAAATCACGAGTGCATTGTATGTAAATTTGTTTACTGTAATACAAAGTAGCTCGAGGGGTTTTTGGCTGGTGGGTTTTTTCCCGGAAGGGTTTCCCACGTAAATCTCTATCTTGTGTTTTATCTTGTGTGTGTCTTTATTTTCTCTGTTCTTATTTTTCCTATACATCTCAGTAGATTTGATCAATTTCCCCTGTAAATTGACATTTGGAAGGCGTTTCCGCGAGTAGCTTTCCTAACATTTGCAAGGTGAGATCCATTCCTCTTTGTTTAAACTTGAATATTTACAACATTTAGATCTCAGTGGGAATTCTTTTACAAAGATCCCTTCTGATAGTGGAAAGTTGAGGAAGCTCACTCTTCTGGACTTGTCTTACGGTATTTGGAAAGGTGAAATTCCCATGGCTTTGGCAAATCTGCAGGATCTACGCTACTTAGCAGTAAGTGTACGCTCCGATGACCTAGCTGTAAGTGTTGTTCCAGATTGGCAAAGATTGCAAACGTCGAGGTTTTCAAGTTGGCTACAAAATCTAACAAGATTGGAGGACCTCTTTCTTAATGGAGTGGAGATATATCCAACGGAAGCACCAAGCGAGTGGGGTGAAGTTATTACCCCTCTATCGAATCTTAGATATCTTGACATGTATGACTGTGGGTTATCAGGACAACTTCCTCCTTCCATAGCCAATCTCTCTAGACTTGTTATCTTGGGTTTGGGAGGCAACTACTTAACAGGTGTAATCCCCCCTTCTTTAGGTAACCTTTCCGCTCTTAATAGTCTTGACTTACCTGGAAACAAATTGAATGGTACAATTCCCTCCTCTATTTCAAAGCTTCTGCGGTTAACATCCCTTGACCTGAGTTCCAATAGTTTAAGTGGCCACCTTTCCTTCTCCTCTTTCGACAATTTCACTAGATTACAAGATTTGGTTCTTTCTGACAATCAGTTGAGTGTGAGTATTGCTTCAACCTGGATGCCCAACTTTAACAGTCTCGATAGTCTTGGACTAGATTCTTGTAATTTAGTTGAAATTCCACCATTCCTTGTGACTCAATTTTCTTTGGGCTGGCTGCATTTATCTGGAAACAACATGCTAGGGAGTGTCATTCCAACATGGATATGGGATCTTCCACTTTTTGATCTTAACCTTTCATCTAACCAGTTAACTGGTTCATTGCCATCAAGACAGAGATTCAGTAATCTTCTCGTTTTGGATCTACACAATAACAGTTTACAAGGTCCTCTTCCACTGATAGGCAGATCAGATAACCAGTTTGGAATTCCTATTCTACTGGTGGACATGTCAGATAACCAGTTTTCATCCTCAATTCCTTCAGATTTGGGAGAATATCTTCAGGGTGTAGTGTTCCTCTCTTTGGCCGGGAATAGAATTCCAGGAAAGCTCCCAAACTCTATTTGCAGCTCCAGTGTGCATGTTCTGGACTTGTCAAACAACATGCTCAGCGGTATAGTCTCTCCTGATTTTACAGCAAACTGTTTGAGCCTAAGGGTTTTGAATTTGGGCAATAATAGTCTGGAAGGTCACATGCCAGGATTCCAAAATACTACAAGGCTTGAGAGACTAAATCTGAATGGTAATTTTTTCCATGGGTCCATTGCATCGTCTTTAGCAAATTGCAGTTTTCTTAAAGTTCTTGATATGGGAAATAACAATATGGAAGGACACATTCCAGAGTGGATTGGAAACTTATCAAATCTGCGGATTTTGATTTTGAAACTAAATAAATTCCAAGGTAATATTCCGAAGCAAATAATTGGTCTTCAAAAGCTTCAAATCCTAGACCTTTCTCACAACAATCTTTCAGGATTTATTCCAACGGGACTTCAAAATTTGTCAGCAATGGTCAACGCATCACAGAACGAGTTCAGAGCATCTTGCTTATCGACCTAATACAGATTATAGTTACTATAATGTTCATGTAACAATTTCTACAAAAGACAAGGAACTTTCTTATGGGATTGTACTATCAATTTTTAAATTTATGGATCTATCAAGTAACAATCTGTGGGGAAACATTCCTCCAGAAATGGGATCTCTTCGCGGATTGAAAGGCCTTAATCTTTCAAGGAACCATCTTAGTGGGGAAATTCCCAGGACCTTGGGAGGCATGGAACAGTTAGAATCTCTGGATCTTTCATTTAATAAACTGAATGGAAAAATTCCAATGGAACTCCAATCTCAGAGTTATTTGTAGGTCTTCAATGTCTCGTACAACATGCTTGAAGGAAAAGTACCTCAGGGAGGGCAGTTCTTGACTTTTGATGAGTCGTCCTTTGCAGGCAATCGGAATCTCTCAGACATTCCTTTCACTAACATGTTTTGCAATTGCGATTCTCCCTGGACGAACAGAGCCTGCAACTGATCTTCTTGTAATGGACAAGACAGAAAGAGGAGTGAAGATGGAGAAGATCGGGATTCAAGCTTTGAGATGGAGTGGTGGGGATTGGGTGTTGGATTATGTTATGCATTTGGCTTCTCAGTTGTTATTGCATTGCTTGCTCTGAATCACAGAATAAGAAAGTGCGTCTTCCGTATATACGATGGTATCATTCTGCGTATATTTCCGCGGAGGTGAACTGTGTAATCATACTGTCCTTCAGAAAATGTTGTCTTGCGCAATCATATTTTTAATCAAGTCTAGTTGTTTATGAACGCTAATATCAAGTATCCCCAGTGTTTTTATTACTGCTGTTGTTCTTTTATCGAGTAAGAAAATAAAAATAAAAATTCTCTAATGTTGTGACAGCGTCTACATTTTTTGTGCCTCTTTGATAATTTAATAATTGAAATTTCATTACTTCTCACCCTAGGTTTTTTTTTTTATGTCAGACAACATTTTTGTCTATAATAATTTAAAGTAGATCCGTAATTCAAACGTTTACGGTAGGGGCTTACGAATAGACTTTGAAGAGCCAGGAAAGTTTAAATCGCTTTGAGTTATATGTCATTTAGGGTATGCTTTCCATGACGATATATTTCAATATTCAGTAAAATATTAAATCCTTTTTTCATCCTTTTTAAAATTACATTATTGCTTAAAAATCAATGCATTGAACGAGTTGAGTCAATGATCAATATTAGAATAAACTTTTTCATGAAAATTATGAACATGTCAATCGTTAATGTTTTTTATTTGAGTCATATTGATATAAGAAGCAATATATATATTATATAATATATATGAAGAAAGCAAGAGATATAAGACTTTAATTTTTAATTGTGAAACTCTTTTAAAAGTAAATTAAAGGGTATATCTCTCAGATTGCTTTATTTATATTATATAATAAATAATATATATGTTGCTAGTAGAATTGGGAGGGGTAAGTCTTCACAGTTAAATTACATAATTTACCATATAACTTTATTATATATTTTATTTTATATAATATAAATTTCTTAATTTCATACATATATATAATATTTTTAAATGTCTTTTAAAAAGATTGACATTAATTTATATTTATTATTTGATTAAAGTAATTTTATTAATTTGCTTTAGTGTTATAGTGCAATTTTATTTATCATTAGGGCAAGGTTTCAATCTAGTATAGGTTAAGCTTCAAATTGGTTTTGTATTGAAGTTCAATTTTATTTTATTTGGGGTTGGGGTTCAAAAAGGTTAGCATGAGGGCTATGGTTCAATTTCATTTAGTGTTAAGATTTAGGATTGATGTTAAAATGTTAATCTTAATTGAATAAGGTTTATAATTCAATTGTGATTAATGTCAGGATTATGATTCAATTTGGTTTAGGGGTAGGGTTAGTGGTTCATTTGATTTAGTGTTAGGGTTACATGGTTTTGTTTTTAATTAGCTTTAGCTTTTGGATGTAATTTTGTTTATTGCAAGGTTAAATACTCAATTAGGTTTAGGATTATAGTTTAATTAATTTTAGTGTTAGCTTTCAATTTGATTTTGGGTTAGGGTTCAATTCAATTAGTCTTTAATTTGGTTTATGGATAGAGTTCTATTTGGTTTAGGGACAATGCTTATGTAGTTTTACTATACAATTAGGTTTATATGATTAGGTTCAATTTGGATTTGGATAGAGCATCAGGATTATAATTCAAATTAATTTTGGGTTTTAGTTCACTTTGGCTTTGTGTTAGGGTCAAGATATTATATAGAATTAGAATTTATTGGATTACACATAGAATCACACTTGGGGTTTTATATTAAAATAGTAAACCTAATTTAAAGTATGGGTTAGGATTCATTATGGTTTAGTATTCAAACAGGGTTAGGGTTAGTGTTCAATTTGGTTTACTACTCAATTAGTGTTAGGATTACATTTAAATTTGGTTTAGTGTACAATTTACTATTCAATTAGGTTTAGGGATATCCTTTTATTTTATTTTATGGTTACGATATAAATTGGATTATGGTTAGAATTCAAATTTTTTTAGTGTACATTTGGGTTTAAATAGGATTATAGTTAGGGTTCAATTTGGTTTAGTGTTAAGGTCGAGGTTCCATTTGATTTAGAGTTGGGTTTAGGGTCCACTCTAGTTTAGCGTTTTATTAGGTTTAAGGCTATTATTCAATTTGGGTAAGCATTTAATTATTGAAAAGGTTCGCGTTGGTTAGGATTTTTTAAATTTTATGTTTGTATTGAATATTTTACATACTGTAAATATTATGTAATGGATACATTTAGGGTTTAATTTTGTTTATTAATTAATTAGGTTTATAGTGAGGGTCAATTTTCTATAGTCTTGGAGATAGGTTCTAATTTTGTTTAGGATTTGGGCTCAATTTATTTTAGGTTCAAGGTTAAATTTTGTTTAGGGTTTTACTTCTATTTGGTATAAGATGACAATTCAATTAGTATAGTATTCAATTAGGTTTAGGTTAAGGTTTAGGGTTCAATTTAGTTATGGTTGCAATTAAGGTTCAATTGGGTTTATAATTGGGGGTTGACATGGTTTAGTGTTACTTGGTTAGGATACAATTTGGTTTAATATTCAATTAGGTTTTAGTTTAAGAAGGTCGATTAATTAAGAGTTCCTCTAATCCTTTCCCTTTATAAGAGTAGGGTAACTCCCAAATACTATAGTTTCTCGGGTGGGGGGAAATTATAGTTGGCCCCTATAAATTCTAGAGAAAGATATATAATAATTCAAAGGTTCAATTTGGTTTATTGTCAGGGTTAGGTTTTAACTTAGGTTATTATTTAATTATTCTTAGCACTAGGGTTAAATTTAGTTTAGTAATAGGATTAGGGTTCATTTTTTTTTATGTTTAAGGTTTAATTAATTAGGTTTAGGGTCCCATTATGTTTAGCATTAAGGTACAATTTTGTTTATAGTTGGGTTAATGTTCAACTTGGTTTAGGTTTAGGGTTTGATTATGTTAAGTATTATTTTTAGGGTTCAATTTGGCTTCATATCCTAACCCTAATTAAATTTTAACTCTAATTAAACCACAACCCTATTCTTGCTATTAATTATAATTAAATTATGTACCATAATTAAACTATAACCCTAACCTTAAATTAATATTAACTCTAACTAAAACTAATACCAAACCCAAATTAAACCCCAATATTAAATAAAACTAAGCACTAATCCTTCCTCTCATGAGAACCATAACTTAAACTAAACTCTAATTGAAACGTAACCCTAATCAAACTCTAACCATGATTTTGAACCATATTTGGTATAGTGTTGAAGAATGTTGAGCGTTTGGTTATGGGTAGGGTTTGGGTTCAATTTGGTTTAGTAGTAGGGTGAGGTTTTCTTTTAATAAGTGATTTGGATTTAATTTACTTCAGGTTTGTGTTTAATTTTTTACTCAATTAGATTTATGATTAGTAGTTCACTTTGGTTTTAGGTTAGGATTAAATTTAGTTTATGTTTAAGTTTAGTTAAGGTTAGTGCTAAATTTGGTTAAAGTTTTAGTGTAGAGATTAGATATAGAATTGAAGTTAGAGTTGGGATTACAAAAATTACTAATAATTTAAATTCATAAGGGTAAGGGTTTGATTTTATTAAGTATTTGATTATCTTTAGGGTTAGGGTTTAATTAGGTTTATAGTTAGGGTTATATTTTGTTTGGCGTTAAGGTCTCGGTGAAATTTTGTTTAGGGTTGGAATTCATTTGGTATAATATTCAATTATGTTTATATTTAGGGTTCAACATAGTATAAGGTTAGGGTTACAATTTAATTTTATTTTTAAGTCTAGGGTTTATTTTAACTTTGTTTCGTGTTCGGGTTAGAGCTCAATTTGGTTTAGAGAGGGTTAAATTCAGTTTAGGGTTCAAGTTAGGATTTAATTTGGTTCATGGTTACATTTTAATTTGTTTTAGTTTTAGGTTTATGGTTAGTGTTAGGGTTTTATTTTATTTACTTTTTAATTAAGATTAGGATTCAATTTCATTTAGTCATATGATTATAATTCAACTTGGTTTAATGTTAAGATTTAATTTGGTAAATTACTAGACTTGGGGATCAATTTGGCTCAGCCTTTGGGTTCACATTAGCTTAGAGTTAGGGTCTAATTTTGTGATTTAAGGTTAGTGTTTAATTTGGTTCAAAATTTGGGTTCAATTTGGTTTAGGGTTAGGATTAAATTGGGTTTAGTATTAAGGTTTAATTTCATTTACATTTATACTGCTTTGGAAGAAGTTTAAATGATTTTATAAAATCTTTATTTCTTTTTTATGCTTTATCTTGCTGATTAATGATTTTATAAAAACTATATTTTTAGCAACTTGAGGTTCCAAGATATTTGGGGTTGCTTAGCTATATTTTTGTTTCTCTAGATGTTGTTTCTAGATTAGGATTTTCTGATTTACTCTATGAAGCCTTGGTTGTCTCTGAAATATTTTAGATGGTAGTAGACTGATATTTTAGTAATTTCCATTTTATTTTGAATATAAATTATTTGCCTTGGCCCCTTATCTGTAAAAATAAATTTGGGTTTAGGATTACATTTAGATTTTGTTTAGGGTTATGGTTATGATTAAATTTTCATGAGGTTTAAGGTATAATTGTCTATATTAGGGATAGGGTTCAATTAGCTTTAGTGTTAGCATTCATGTAGTTTTAGTGTTCAATTATGTTTAAGTTTAGGATTAGGGTTCAATTAAGGTAACGGTTAGGATTACATGACAATCTAGGTTCAGTGTTAGTCTTTGAGTGAATATTGTTTGTAGGATGAGGTTTTCATTACATTTATATTTAGGATTATTTTGTAATTTTGTTTAGTATTCAATTTCTGTGATAAATCAAGATTAGGGACATTCCTCTATTTTTTTTCTTGGAGTGAAGTTGTGATTCAATTTATTTTACTTAGTGTGAAGATTATGAAATGGATACATTTAGGGTTTAATTTTTTTATTAATTAATTAGGTTTATAGTGAGGGATCAATTTTCTATCGTCTTAGATATAGGTTCTAATTTGGTTTAGGATTTGGGTTCAATTTATTTTAGGTTTAGAGTTTAATTTTGTTTAGAGTTTTTCCTCTATTTGGTAAAAGATGACAATTCAATTGGTATAGTATTCAATAAGGTTTAGGTTTAGATTTATGGTTTAATTTAGTTATTGTTGTAGTTAGGATTACAATTAGGGGCCATTTTTATCTTGGAGTTAAGTTATGGTTCAATTTATGTTAGGATTGCATTCAATAGGTTTCAATTTACTTTATGTTAAATTAGATTAGTATTAGGTTTATATTTGGTTTAGCATTACTGTTCAATTAGGTTTATTATTAGGGCCAAGATTTGGGCTAGAGTTGGGTTGAGGTCCAATTTTGTTTTGGGTTAGGATTAAATTAGAATTAAGGTTTAATTAGGTTTATAGTCAACATTCATTTTGGTTTATAGTTATAATTAAATATGATATAATATTAGTGTTTGTATTGGTTTATTGCTAAAATTAGAGTATGCTTTGGGTTCAATTGTATTTAAGGTATTCGAAGAGACCTCTCATGTATTTTTCTTTCTTTGTTTTAGATGAAATTTTGATTTGAAATATTAATTCAAAACATATCACCTAATTAAATTTGAAATAATTTTATAATAATTACATGAAATTATATGAAATGATTGTTTTAAAATTTTATGATCTATTATTTTAATGATAGACTAAAATGTAAAGATACTCAAAAAAATTATCAAAATTTTATACCATCCTTAAGCTTTTGTTAGGTATAAATTAGAGATAGAGTAAATGTTAAAAGAGTAATTGTAATATAGTTAAGATTCAATTGTTTTTAGTACAAAATTAGTTTTCAGGTTAGCATTAAATTTATTTTAGTGTTCAATTATTTTTAAGTTTAGAATTAGAGTTCAATTAAGATATGGGTTAGGATCACATGTAAATTTGGGTTTACATTAATTATTAGGTTTGATTTGATTTAGTATGAGGGCTTAATTTAGTTTAATATTAAATAAGGTATAGGGTTACAATAATTTTGTTTAGGGTTAAGTGTTATAGTTAGAATTTAAGTTAGTTAAAGATTTAAGTTAAATTAGGTTTAAAGTTAGAAATTTGATTTTGTTTAATGTTTAATGTTAGATAAGATAAGATAAGATAAGATAAGATAAATTTATTAATGTCCAACAAGAGACCAACAAGGGTCTAAGGGACTGGAAATATACAGTAAAAGGAATAGTGAACCAGTAGACTGATAGGGAGGGAGGTGATCAATGTCAATCCTGATGGAACCTAAAAGGGATGAGGCCTGGGCATATACCAACGACGGGTTCTGGGGGAGGGGTCTAACTTGGAAAGCACCACTGAAGAGAAATAGGCCAGGTAGGAGTATCTATTGTGACTTCATTGGAGTTTGCAAAATAATGGAGGTGGTGAATAAACAAAACCAGACCAACGATGGCCCCCAATCTGAAGGGATGAGCCCAGAACTTAGCCAGAATGATGTTATGAGAGGTGGACCGATGACATCTGATGATATGCCAGAGGAAGATAGTCTGAACACGCTCAATAGAGGCCCTATCAGAATCCAATAGAAGTCAAAAGAAGATACAATGATTTAATATTAGATTTTAATTTTTAATGTTAAGATTAAAGTTTAATTTAATTTATTATTCAATTGGATTTAAGGTTACAATTCAATTTAAATTAATTTTAAGTTTATGCTAAATTTTGTTTTATCATCCAATTTTAAATAATTTAACTATACTAAGAGTAAACAATCAATATTAATTTTAATTTTAAAATAAGTAACTAAAATCTAAATTAAAAAAGTATCTTTCTATTACTATTTTTTTGTACATTTTAATGATTGATTAATGATTAAGTTTGTTTTGTTCATATAAATCAACAATCACTCATTATCAATGGGCCCTTGGTCTACTGGTGAAGTTGAATGGCTCACACCGAGCCCACCAGGGATCAAGTCTTGCTGAGTGCAAGGATCTGAGATCATAAGCGATGAGGCCGGAATCATGCCCCAGGCGAATTTGGCTCTAAACCCCTCAATCAAAAATAAATAAATAAATCAAAAATCACTAATTATAAGTTTAAAAGCAACTTTCTATTGTTTTATTCCCTTTTTTATTTTTAGCAATCTAGATTAAAAGCAACTTTCTAAAAAAAAATTATTTGGTTTCCATATTTTAGCAATATAGATTTAAAAGCAACTTTCTAAAAAAAAGTTCTATTCCTTATTTTCATATTTTAGCCATTTAGATTTAAAAGCAACTTTTTTTTTTCATATTTTAGCAATCTAGATTTAAAAGCAACTTAAGAAAAATAATCTTATTGAATGTCCACATTATGTAATTTAATCACATGGCTAATTGATAAACTACAGTTTCACAAAAAGAAAATAAAAAAAGAACATTGAGGTACCAAGCACAAAATTACTAACACGCCAAATCGTCGATTAATCAAATACTACATTTCACCACATTCATCACTAAAAATTTCCATGCAAAAAATTTATCTATGAATATAACAAACCAGGAAAAAAAATTAAAAACAAATAAGTCGATTAAATTTATCTTATCCTTATCGTATTCGAAACCCTATTGCACGGATGGTCATAAGGTGTAACCGGCACAGATATTATCATCTACATTCAAATCCCCTGCTTCTTTTTTGCCTCTCTATGGTTAGTGCATCTCATGCTACAAGCTCTTGAAAGGCCAATCTGCCCTTCCTCTCTTTCTAGATCTGTGAATTTCAATTGTAACTACTATGCATTTGAAGATTTTTTAAACTAGTCTATGAATTGCTCCGACTGCAAATAAATTGATATATTTAGAGAAAAGCTCAACTGCAAATAAATTTAAAAAAAATTATAGATACTTAAGAAAAGCTCAAAAGTGCAAAAAAAACTTTAAAACTCTCTTTCTGGGCTGAGATTTTCCAACCTACCCTCGGTGTCGTTGGAAATTTTTTAAGATGAGAAACATCTATAGTTAAATGTCATGTACTATTACTTCTAAATACTGTAATATGTTGTTATCATCCAATATAAACCTGCACAAGTTGTAGAGTGCTCTTCCATCAACACATTTTTAAAGTGGCAAATATGAATAATTTTTTAAGCTAGATGTATGATAAGAGAAACCCTCGCTAAAATTTATGCAAGGATGATGAAAGAACAAATAATGTTTTATACATATAAAAAAGATTCACCAAACTGTAATATTGTAATTTGTCTAGCTTTTCAGCTATATTGTCAGAGCCTTCTCTTTTATTATTCCATGTCATATTCCATTAATAATTGGAAAATCAAACAAAATTTAATAAAGTATCTAGGGGATATGAGACAAACAAAGACAAATGCTATGCTAAAAAGACAATTATTAACATGACAACTAAGATAAAAGAGAAACAATTAAAATAAAGAAAACTATAACTAATAATCTTTATACATTATAATTTTTCTCAGTAAATTTAGGAAAATAGTATAAACTTTTATTTGAGATATATCTGAAATGAGAATTTTTTTCATGAATTTTAAAATAATTAATATTAAGAAAAAGAAATACAGTCCCCGTCTCCAGCCATATTACTATAAATTTTACATCTAATTTGGGCAGCCATAATAGAATCTACTGTGTTATTATTTAAATAGAACCTTAGCTTGAGCATTTACTTCCACTACTTTCCTTGTAAAAGATTTTTTTTGTTCAAATAAATCTCTTTTTCTCTTTGTTTAATGATGGTAGACTCACAGAAAAGGAACACAAAATTATTGTCGAGTAATGTCTAATTATTTCTTGGATCTGAATACCTTAATCGATACTCTCAAAATTCATATATTTACTCAACGTAATAAAAACATAGAAGCATATTGTAAGATTTAAAAAACATTTGGCAATGAAGGAAGTGATGATACCTGCCAAATACTTCACAAAGATCAAATAAGATAAACTTATATTACAAATGTTTAGGCATGTAATTTTTTGAGTTTGAAGAAATTATTCCAAGTATGCCCAAAAGCTACTTGCTACTGATACACACATTGGAATTGTTGCAGAAAAGAGTCCTGCAAATCAAACTCGCTACAAAGAAGAAGCGGTTTGGAATAAACAGTTCTATATTCATTGATGTACAATAACCGCTTCATGCCGCATAGTGGGGAATATGGTTTCTAATTTAGGTTTTTGATATCCGCTAATAATTAAACAATAGAATGTAATATAAAATATTTGATATTTAAAATCAATGGTGGAGATAAAGTGATAAGTTCACATTTTACGGAGATGTTATGAAAAAGTTTCACACATAACAGAAACTTCATGTATCTGAGGTCCCCTTACTTCGGATAAAAAATAAAATAATCATTGATTAAAAAAATTACAAAATATTATTGAAATATGATTAAAAAAATAGAAATTACATGATATCCTTACAAAAGTGTATTAAATATTGATTGGCATACTCACGAGTACTAAACAATTTAAATAGAATTTGTAAAATCTTGGGATTGGTAATTTTTAATTGAAAATACCCAATTTCAAAGTTTGGATCTTCTTGTTCTAAGTATTAGAAGAGGCAAGTTCAATTGACCCTTCATAAGTCCCCTAGAATCTTTCATTGTAAACTATAGCCTTCTTGCATATAGAACCATAACTTTAATTACATCATAACCCAAATATAACACACCTTAGCTCCAATCATAATACTAACCCTAACCATAATACTAATTTAACCCTTACACAAACAAAATCCTAAATTCATTTTTAACCCTAACCTCAAGATTTATACTTGAAATGTAATCATGTACTTGACTCCTTACAGTAACTCTATTCCTAATTGAACACTAATACTAATCCTCATAGTGACCTAGGTTTAATCTTATAAAAGAAACCTTAATTTTAACAACCCTTTAACACTAAACTTAAGGTAACCTTAACCTAACTATAATTACAATTAAAAGATGATACATATTATTTAATTTTAATATTAAACATTTACATTAGATTGAGAATTGTAAATCATAATTGATGGTCATGTATGTGTAATAATATAATTTTATAATGTTTCTAATCAACTTTTATTACAAAATCATTTTTAAATATTTTAAAATTTTAAAATAAATTGTCTTACTTTTATAATATATTTTTTTAACGTAAAAGGATAAAGCCGAGAAATTTATTTATTAATTAATAAATAATATAAAATTGCTCCATTCACTTCGGACAGCAGCAGGAAAGGATGGAGCTAAGAGAACCTCTAGTCATGCACAGGACTATGCAGTCCAGATCAGTGCAATACAAAATCATATTTTCCCCTGGACAAATGGGAATATTTGAGGCCATGGGCTCTCTTTTACATGTTCATCTTTATACATGACTTTTCTAATTTAATATAAAATTCTATAAGTACAATATTGAAATTAATACTCACTTTGCCAATTGTTTAGCTAGTTGTTACATATATAAAGGTATTAAGCTTAGCTTGTTTTCTTTTTGTAAATATTTCATGGCTTGCTGAAAATTGCTCATCTAGAGAACCATCATAGTGCTATAACAGCAAACCCTAATTTTCATTGCTTCTTGTTACCATTCATTGCTGGTTATACCTATTAAATCCCTTGTCGTGAAGCTTCTGGTGTGCCATGTCCATGATCCCTACCTGCATATCTCATTTTCCTTTCAGCTAGGAACGTTGTTAGTATACCAAAGGAGGTAATAATCATTACTGAATTTGAGCTAATTTGATGTCAATAAAAAATATATATTTAAAATAATTGCTAGGTATAATCTTAAATAAATGGATTAATTCTAATCGATTGCTAAATTATGTGTTTTCATATACTTGTTTATGTAAGCATATTCCATCAAATATTAAAGACCTTATGCAAGAAACACAAATTTTATTATGCCCGTATGTCATAATGTATACGCATGTAAATGTATAGCTATGTATATATACATCTATGCCATTGTGTCTTATAACTATGAATTTGAGTATTTTCTCTATGTAGGTTTGCATATGGATTTATACCCTTGAGTCTGTATATATGTTAAATAACCATTATAAATACTATTAGAAAATATATACCTATACATATATCTGAATAAATCTATATGTGTGTGTATATATATATATATGAAACAAAACATTCCTCACTAAAGTCGACACCCACTACCTGCCTAATGGGTTGAAAATTCTATGGAGGTTTGTTCATCGGGCCATTATCTACTACATCACCCTTGATACCAGGTTTGATATAATTCGCACCTACCATTTTGTACTTCTGAATCATTTCCGCCATGGTATTCAAGTGTCTATTCCCTTTTATTTATATGCCTCTATTAATGAGAATATTAAGGGGTTTAGAGAGAAGTCCATTTCTAACCCTCCCCTGCAAGAACGACTTTTGTTGTTGATCTATGAATACTTTAAGGCCCAAACCTTGGGCAAGGAAATTGGTCAGAAAGAGGAGAGGGAAGCCTTGATGTCTAATTATATTCCCTTGGATACAGAGGATAGTGAGGGCATGCATTGTGATGTGAATGAGGAGTATATAATAAAGAAGAACAACCAGGGCTCATCTTCAATGAAGAGGAAATATATCCAGAATAAAAAAGAGATCATGGTTACCCCCAAAAAATGAAAGTCGTGATTATTTCCTTTAATGAGGAATATGATAAGAATGAGGGAGGCATGGATTCAGAAGGCGAGGAGGAAATAACAACCGGGAAAGGTAGAATGAGGAAGCATACCACGTTTGAAAAAATCCAAAGCAGAAAGGAGAAAGATAGGGAGGTGAGTGCTGATGGGAATTCCATGGAGGACAAGAAATGCAGAGCGTCCCCTGTTTTAGACTCAACTCCCCAAAATTTGAACCAGGAAAAAGATTTCTGTTGTTATATGGTCGATAAGGACAGAATTGTTGGTTGGAGAGACTTTAACATTAAAATGGCTAAAATGGGAATCACTAGAGAGATTATTAATCCCAAAGTCAAAGAAGATGAAGGTGGGAAGATTAAGGTGGAAGAATTTATTGACCCCGTTATGGTTGTGTTGAGCAAAAATATGAGGGAATTTGATATGAACCCGCTCAACAACACCAAAAAAAACATGTTAGATAGTTACAGAATAATCAAATGGCTCTACCACAAAGTTGAGAACCTCAAAAAAAGGGTTAGAGGTACCAATCAGGAGAAAAGGGATGGTGAGGATGAGGAACAGAGGAATTTGAGCATCCGAGTCAAGCAGATGGAGGACAACATGACCAAGGTGGAAACCACTCTCAAGAATATAGCTAAACAAAGCTATACCATCCTAAAACAGACCAGAGAACACACCAACATCATCATTGAGAAGTTGGATGGTATGGATGCATCCAGCACAGAGGTGGAGACTGAACAGAATACGGACCAAGGTCCTAGAAAAAGAACTAGGGCCAGAACCAAGAAGTCTAAGGATAAGGATGGGGAGAGCACCATCCAAAAAATCAAGGTGTCGGTAGCCAACATGGAGATACTTGAGGCCAAGGTGGCCACTCTAATGGTGGACCTTTCTTAGGGTCACCTGGGCTTTTGTTCTTTTTCAAGTTTTATTTTCTTTCTAAGAATTTTTAGTTGTTCTTTTGTTCTGGCTTTTTTGGCCTATTTTTCTCTTAGGCACCGTATTATCTTTTTCTATTTTTAATGTTTTATCTCTAAATACTTTGTTTCAGGCTTCAGGAACCTTATAAAACCTATTTTACTTAATCAAAAACATTCCACGCCCTAATAAGCTAATCAAACGAAAATGAAATATAAACTCATCAACATAAACACCTCATACAATTTTCCTAAATAACCATGAAAAAAATGCATCTCCTTCATCACTAATAAGTCTATTAAAAATCATACCTTTACCTTTAGTAAAATAAGAAAACATCTTCCCAAGATCCCTGGGGAGAATTAGTAAAAATGAGGGGAATTTATAATGTCAAGCTTATGTGAAATTAATTCTTTGTTTAGTACTCTCTAATATTTGATTGAGATACAAACACATCATCGTATGCTACTGACCTGATTGCGAGGCATTCAAATAAGTACTCTTCAAAATATCTTTCAACATATTTAGCATATTCATAATGAGTTCACTCCAAGGCCCAACATCCTCTAATCTTTTGAAAGATCTATGTAGCAAGGTCTTATAGAAAGTTTAATTATATCCATCTACTCTCTTTTGTTAAATCATTATATACAAAAATATACTTTCTCATTTTTTAGCCATTTAGTATTATTTGTTAAAATAAGGAGCACTAAAAAATATTATTACATTTATACTTCCATATTTATTATGGTAGAGAACCATTCATTACTATCTCCATGACTTCTTAGCAATCTAACCCTCTAACACTCTTCTATTACCATTCTTGGATACAGATTAAACTGCTTTACTACCATAGGAATTAATCTAATCGATACTCAAATACATAATCCCCATTCTTGTCACTAATTAAAGCATACATTCCAACATATCCAAGACATAATAAAATGCCCATAAGGAGATTAAATACACATTACTCAAAATAGTAAAAACACCATCTAATATAATATTTTCATTATAAGATAACTTTGTACAATATCACAGATATATTATCGTTCCAAGCTGACTACTATTTCTTATACCCTAATAACTAAGCTTCAATTATTCCTTATATATACTTCCTTTAATACCTCCTTAAACACTAGGCTTCCTTAGCTAATGCAACTATTCTAAGTCAGACGACAACTGTATAGACTCCTTAAAACCAAAATGGAGAACCTATCACTATATCATTATAGAGCTGCTAAATACGAAGGAGAGGTAGAACTAGAAGTACCAAAATTATCCCCATGTCTTACTCCCAAGCCAAACCTTACTTATTTTTCACAATGACCAACTCTTCATCTGATTCTTCATCTTCCACTGCCTCAAACCCCATTGGTAATTTCCCTTTAACCTCTCGTCTAATACTCTTCTGCCAACTCTTCTTTATGATCCTCGGTGCAAATATCAAGATTTTATCAAAATCTACCCCATTCACTGAGTCATTAATCTCATAACCCTCTTTTCTCAGGTATTCACAGAACCATATTGTATCATTTATCGGAATTACTCAGTGCCACTTCATAAGAACATTCAAATTTCTTTCAACTACCATCCAATTGGAGTTGAAGATTTGCTTATTTTTGAACTCCATAATTGGTCTTCGTGCTATAATTTCTTTGTCCATCAGACTTCCCACCTCTGCCATCATGTAATCCTCCAGGTGGGGAATCTCCAAGTCCCTATTAATGCTATACACAGCTTTCTCCAGACCATAAAGAATTTTCTCCAACAATATATCCTTGCATAGAACCACAATGTCCACTTTTGTCACCTTTGCCAAAAACATTCATCCTATAAAGGACCCCACAATTACCCAATTCATTTGGAAGGTAAACTCATAATTTAGGAGATCTTCATAGAAAATGATCTCCGCCGCTCTTCTTACTAGGTCATCAAGGTGTTTCAGTATCCGCTTCCATCTTTGTGGTTGAGTACCCCTCAAAATGCCATCTATCTATGCCCAGAGAAATTTAATACGATAATATTGGACTCCATAAACCACACTCTCCCTAAGAGGATAGAGCCTATCACACACTAAGGATTCTATATAAATGAATGAAAAGTAATCAAAGAGAGCACGCTATAGTTTTGGCCTAAGAAGGAACTTTGGCTAGAAAAGGGGAGAAGCCCGATAATTCTAGAAGGATCCCGTAGTAGTTAGAAATCTTGAGAAAGGCATGAGGAGAAAAAAATCATGTACTGTAGAAACACAAATACATAAATGATTACCTCTAATTATTAAATGGAGCATCTAGAGAGTGGGGGAGGAGAAAGAAGGCACTAGGCAAAGAAGTTAAAAAATAAAATTGAAATAAAAACTAGCCTGTAAATCTACAAAGCTTCAGATTACTTAAAGAGAACAATCATGCCTACATTTCTATAGAAAAAGGTTCTCAACCCAAAATAGGAAGGTAATATAAACTAAAAATTAACAAAAAATGAAGAATCTAAACACTTTAACCTACCATAACCTAGGAAACCTACGAGCAAAAGATAGAAAAATATGAAAGTAAGATGCTAAAAAATACAATCCATAATCGACCCAGCCTCTAAACCCATGATGGTTTATATGAAGGGATATAAAATCTTAGGCCTACCCCTTTACAAAGCTAAGGGAGGAACTAAAGGCTCAACCACAGAACCAAAGGTTGTAGCCTTGCCAAGGAACATGGCTAAAATCTTTATCCTATGCCTAATACAATCCTTTACTCTAACTGCCCCTATCATTCAAGCCCTTCCCACCTTTAGAGAGGGAATCATTGCTTAGAGCTCCTATCATAATAGGATACCAAGGACTAGGTTCCCATTATGTCTCTTTTTATAATGTTCTCCTCAACATAGGATCTATCCCCACCCAACCCAACCCCCACCTCAACTTCCTCTCTGCAAATCCCATATGCCTCTTCATTAGCAAGTGAATCTACACACTTATTCCCTTCCCTATAGATATGATTAATATTAAATGCATAAATGTTGTGAGTATTTCCAACACTTGACAAATGAGACCATTTAGAAGCAAGTTAGGATTTTCCATATCCTAATAGCATTGACAACCAAAGAAGAATCCCCTTCAATCTCTAACTTATATATCGTTAGTCTCTTACATATAAGTAGACCTTCTATAAGGGATGAAAATTTAGTATAATTTTTAGAGGCCTCTCCAATAGGCTTTTCCTTGATTGCAATCTTATTACCTTCCCAGTTGTGAATGCAGCACCCAATCCCTCCCATTCCTGGATTACCTCTAGACGCTCTGTCAAAGTCGAGTTTATACCAGCCTATTTGGGGACCCCTCCAAACACAACTATTTCTTTTATCCTCCCCTTCCTTACCTTTCTTACCTATAAAAGGTGGAATCTTAAATCAAACCACCTTTTCCTCATGCAATCATCTTTTATTGCGAAGATCGTATCTTTTTTTCTCTTCATGTTCCGACAATTCACCATTTCTACTAAGTTGGCCTCCACTTTATTAAGAGATTGTTCAATGCTCATTTTTTATTCTTTGAAGATTATTTTGTTCCTTTCCTTCCAAATCTCCCATATCAGTATGGATGGGGCAATATTTTATAGTTTCCCATATAGGCTCTAGGGAACCCCAATCAGGTGGGTTGGGGTGGTCTCATTTGAGACATGCGGGAAGCCATGTTGACATCATTCCTAATGAACTTAAGATCTCAAACTAGCCATGTGGTGGAGGTATACATGATTTACTATAAAATGATATTATCATTTAATCATGGTTATGAAAATCTTGTTGTGGAGGGTGTCATGACGAATGTAATTATGATCCTGACAAGAAAGTACAAGGCGAGATGGGAAACAATGCATATTTTTGAAAAAATTTCTGGATACCTCGCCACATTGGAGGCATGATATTGCCAACACACTTTTTGAGAGGGTAATGATGCCACAAATAGGCTTGCAGTGGAAGGTAGATTCACGTAAAATATCATTTTTTGGGAAGGCATGACTTCACTGTCCAACGCAGTTCGTGCTAAGATCAAAAAGGATATTTCCAAACTGGGCAATAGTAAAGACGTCAAATAAATTTATGATGAAAAGATATGTTGATTATTCCTCTCGTAGCTTCTATTTTGGATTTTGGATTTTTCTCTACATATTGTTGTTATCTAAGCCAAAAATCTTTGCATTTATGCGATTTCCTCGGGGCTTGAAAAATATGTGGTGGCTTTGTTTTTCCAGTGTTCTTGGGTCTCTATATAGTTTTGACTTCTCTGCAAGAAGGATAGGTGGGGATTTAAATCAGATTGAGCCAAACACCTATGAGGAATACAAAAAAGATAAGGTGTGGAAGATTATTATAGATGGCCAGGTTGACAACTATGTCGAGGGTATGAATGGTTTCAACCCTAAATTTTTTAAGAAGTTTTCCAAGTCTTAGGTGGATGGGAAGGTCACTATTGGTGGGGTTAGGACTTTTTTGTTTCAATAGAAACCATCACTGTTGTGACTAGTTTGAGTATGGAGGGAAACGAGTTTCCACGTAACTCGAAGGCTAATTAAAAAGGGGAATTTTGCTGATTTTAGACTCTGGTGAGAAGGTGCTAAGATTGCAAAATGGGTTTAACAAAGAGCATCTGCCTAGTGAGTGGAAGGTTTTTGTGTCCATTTTAATCAAATTTTTCACTTTGGAAGGTAGATACAAACGCTTCCAATCTCATTTATTTCTAATGTTAAACCACTTTCGTAGAGGAATAAAATTCAACTTTCCTTTTTAGGTTTTTAGGGCCTCATCCTAAGATTATATAATTTCCATCTCATCCAAACACCTCAAGCTGGCCCTTGTCCTTTTCTGTCGATTGAGATAAATAATCATTCTTTTAGTCATATTTGGCCTCATGCCAAAGCTCTAGCTAGTGCTCCCTCCCCTAGCTCTACCCGCATGAATCGTGTCCACAAAGCTAAGTGAAATCCTAGGGACTTGATCAACCCAAGGAAGATGATCAACCCAAGGAAGATGTTGTTGACCTATTTGAGGAGTTGGCTTCCACTTGGTCCTCTAAATCTGTGTGGACCCCAATGAATTCCACCTCTAAATCTCCCTCTCTATCATATTTTCCCCCTTCGCCAAAAGCCTAGCTCAGCTATCTAGGGGACCCTGTCATCCCTAATAGTTCTTCCCCTACAAGTTATCCAATTCCCCTACTAGTTCATATGAATTGGAGTCCATGGAAAGAAAAGTGGAAAAGTTGTCTATATGCCTCAACAGACAAAAGGATGTGAGAAAATGGCTCATTTTCTAGCTCCAAATCATGAGAAGAAAAATTAATAAGCTTGAAGCTGCAATAGAAGCTAAAAGGAAGGTTGTCGATTGGACTAAGGGGAAACAAGATGCTAGTCTTTTAGAGGTTGTTGATGATTTTGGAAAGAAGTTACACAATTAGAAGATTAAAGAGGACCACATTATTGAGTTGAAGAACCAGCTCCCCTCCGAGGAGGAGAAAATAGAAATGAATAATGCACTAGCTAATATGAAGGAAAACCAACTCCAATTTAACAAATAGCTGGTTGAGTTGACCAACTACAACAAGAGTATGATGTTAACCATCTGATGGTAATGATGATGAAGATCGAGTTCAGTAGAATACAAGCAAGTAGAATGGTTAGATCAATTGTTATTTTTTCATTGATGTCAAGAAATTGATTTTTGGTTTATATTAAGTTTCCATATCATTCAGAGAGGAACTTAATTGGGAAAATAATAAAGATCATACAATAATGAGGTACTATTGATATAACTATTTTCACTTAACATTTGATGTTGTTAAGTTACTGAAGAAAGAAGGGAAAAGTCGATAAAGGGAACAAGCCTAGTTACTAAGTAGTTAGAAGTATGTTGGTAATGTGTAGTGTTAGTCGATTGATCAAAGAAAAGTCAATCACCGAACAAAGTTGACAAGCGAGGGAGATCAGTTACCGAGAAAGTTTGGTAACCGAGCAAAGTCAAACACGGAGTGAAGATAGTCACCAAGTCACCGAGCATAGAACAAAGTTTAAATAGAGATTGAATTCAAGGATCAGAACACATTTAATGTCAAGGCATGAAGATCTATAGGATGATAAGAATAAAGATAAAGTTTGTTACAAGATCTATGGTCTTGAAAAATCAAGTTGAAGATATGAGATGAAGATTAAGTAGAAAAAATTAAAGTTGTGAGTTTCAAGAAAATGCAAGTTCCAGGGTCAAGGTTAACCATTTAACCGAGTTGTAGATACATTGATTTAGTTCATAAGAGATTAGCTCATGGCTAAGCACAATTGAATTAATACTATTATCTCTATAGAATATTTTATTGTCATTAGTTTAGACAAAGTCATATGAATCAAATGATTCAATCGGTGAAAGGCAGAAAAGAAAATATATGAGAAGTCGGTAATGTACACCGAGCAAGGCAGTGAAGTCGGTAAAGCACAAGCACTACACTGAGAGCACACAGTTTACCGAACACTAAGAGCACAGACAGTACACCGAGTTGAAAGTTACCGAGTACTGAAGAACAAGTTAACCTAGTGAAGATAAGTTACTCTACTGAGTTACTTAATGGATTGTAAAGCGATAAGGATGCATTAAATACATCATTACCATATTAATTGTGATCGTACAATGCACAATTATGATTTTTTTACATGATCAATGATCAATATAATTGAAAGAGAAGATAAAGCGGTTAAACAAATATTTCTATTTCCAATAAGAACACCAAGTACCAAGGTGAAAGTGACACGGTCACCGAGTGGTAAAGCGGATCTAACGGTTGAAATAATTGTTCAGCGACCTAATGCATAAGATTAAGAGGCAATAAATCTTATACTTAATGAATGATTTAAAGAGAAGAAAATAGAGATTAAGAGACAACGAAGGAGAAACTGATAGAGTACAGAGAAGGATGTTATTGAAGAATAGAAATCAGAGCAGAGCGCACCGAGCTAATATTTTTTTACAGCAGAGAAAATATGAGTAGTATTACAGATTGTAATTGAGGTAACACAAGTATTTCAGAGCACATAGATTATGATCAGCATTTTTAATTGATCCATTGTAGTAGACATTTGTAAGTGATTAATATTGTTGTATTGAGAGCTAGAAATTCCAATGTTGGGTAGATCTTAATCGATCTGATTTATGTAAAACCTTTAACATGGTACATCTCTAAGTGTAGAGATTGTAAAATCCTCTAACTAGGTACATCTAATAAGTATTTGTATACTCTTAACCGGAAAAGTTATCAAAATGGTTAAACTATGTAAGCTCTAACTGAGCACCCTTTATACTCCAGTTAGTGAAGGTTGCACGAGTGTCATCCCCACCATAGTTTTTTCCTCTAACCAAGGATTTATACGTTAAAAAAATATGGAGTTATGAGTTCATTTACTTGAATGTTTGCATGTTATGTTTTATGTTTTATTTCAAGTTATTGAAATCGGTAAAGAGCAGCAGCAGTATACAATTTAAGTTTAAAAAGTTTTTGTGGTAATGATCCACCCCTCCCCTCTCAGTCCCAACTTTCCATAGTCATTCCAACAATTGGTATCAGAGCTTATACTCTTGTGTTATAGGGTTTGATCACCTAAGAATTAAAGATTTGATGGTCTTGAATCTGAGTTGGAAAGTGCAAGAGAGTTAATATTTTATTTGAAGAAGAAAGTTGAGAGATCTCTAAGTGTTAGATTGAGAATTTATGATGAACTAAAGGCTACACAAGAACAAGTTGAAAAACTTGAAACATCATCTGAAGGTAGTGTTACTGATGATCCGAGATAGCTATAAAAGAACTACTGGAAAAGAATGATACACTTACAGAGCAGTTGGACCTAATAAAGATAGATCTTGAAACCAACATAATAAGAATGACTGAATTGATTCAAGGAAAGAGGATTTTTGAAGATGAAAAGAAAATGGTTGAAGATGAAAAAAGACAAGTTAAAATGAAGCTATTAGAAAAAGATAATGAGATCATGAGAATGACACAAGTTCACTATGACATGGCCGATGAACTTCTAAGTGAAAATCAAGATATTACCATAAAAGAATTTGAGAATCAAGCACTGAAAGATGAAATTGAAAGAATAGACCAAAGACTAAAATATGACAAAGATGTAAATGTAATACTGAAAAGAAATGAAGCAGCACTGAAATCTCTGGATAAAAAATTCAAGAATCAAAAGAAATGAAATGACAAAATGTGTATTGGATTCAAAGAGGACAGCACCACCGAGAAAGGAGAATCATCCAAAGCATAGAAACATGAAAGTACTGCATCCCCAATGAGACAAAAGAAGCCATGTTGCAATTATTGTGGGAAGTTTGGATATACTACTAATGTATGTAAGAACAAGAAAGGTAAATCATCGAGTACACCTAAGTTTGATGGTTATTATTTTAGAAGCAATAGATATGGACACAAAGCATTTGAATAGAGAACTAATCTTGCTAACAACACAAGAAACCTAAATTTGATGGTTACTGCAAGAACTGTAATAGGTTTGGACACAAACATGAAGAGTGCAGAACAAAGAAAAGAAATGTCAAATGGAAGCCTAATCGAGACAATACTAAAACCAACCGACTAGGCACTTCTGTACCATGGGACTATAATACAAGAATTTCATGTTTATCCTGTGGAAGGTATGGACACATTGCTGCAAATTACATGTTGATGCACGGAAGGAACAACAAAAGAGCATGGAAAAATCTTGGCATGGCATTTTTTCATTTTCATAAGGTAGGACACATTGCGATAAATTATAGATACCGAGATGATGCACCGACTGAAGATGAATTTGAAGTAAAAGCCCCTACTAATGTTGAGGAAATCTGAGAACAAATGAAAAAACCTAGAGGAGAAAGACTCAGGATGAAGGGACATAATCCAAAAGCACAGACTGCACCATCTCTACCGAGTTGGTTGCACTAACCTCCACCTAGTCAATGAGAGGTATGTAGGAACTGCATGCTTATAATAAATCCTACTTCAGTTCCTAGAAATAGAGTTGAGATCCATATCAACATATTGAGATGCAATTGGATAAGTTGTATAAGTTTTAGATGAAAATTGTTATATATTGTTATTTTGTTTAAATCGATCGAGAAAAGTAACTATGCAGTCGATAAAAAGGTAAAAGAGACTCAGCAAGTGCATTTAATGTACATTAATAGAGCTATTGGAAAGCTTAATCAAGGAAAAAGTATAAATAGGTTATTTTGCAAATCATTTGAACCTAACGTTTACAGAAGAACATCGAGAACATTTGCAGAGTGAGTTATCCGAGTGAATTCCAAGTGACTATGACGTATTTTGTGAATCTTTGCAAAAAATTTAAGAAATATTTGAGATATTTTCGGAGTTAATTTTGTGAATTTGTGGTTTATCTAAGTGTGCCCTAGTTTGTTTAGTTGAAGTATTTGAAGTTATCAATGGCACCAAAGTTACAGACACCTACAGTTGTGAAGGAAGTAGAAAT
This sequence comes from Thuja plicata, assembly GCA_018584345.1. Classification (NCBI taxonomy): domain Eukaryota; kingdom Viridiplantae; phylum Streptophyta; class Pinopsida; order Cupressales; family Cupressaceae; genus Thuja; species Thuja plicata. The sequence continues at coordinate 1,668,400 of MU228349.1, forward strand.
AGTTAATCCAAAATAAAAATTAACCCTAGCCATATCCACCAAGACAAATATGACAGGAGCCCTATCTTCGATACTGTCGAGAGTTATTTTAATCGAAGATGTACGCACATTTATACATTGCAAGATTGAGGATCTATGAAAATATGAGATAGATACATCATTCAACAAGTTGTGTGAGAATGGGAAAGTGAAGGATGAGCATATTCACCTGGAAGAAATAGGTTTGACACGCGCTATTCACTTATCAAGGATTTTTAAGACAGAATGGATAAGAATGGTACTCGGTCGAGTATATGGCTAATTCATGTGGTTAGATGAACCTATGAAGATCACTAAGGATATATTGCATATCATTAATGGATTCCCCATTGGATACAAGCCCAAGGCCACTAATAAAATTGACAAGAGTAATCTCACTGAGCTTACTAAAGCATAATGGGATGGAAAAGTGATGAGAATATCCGTAGTGACAGATCCTGAGTTACGGTATACTTGCAATATCTTATCATACCGAGTGTTCCAATCATCCTGAGTGGATAGTGTACCATGTTAGGGATTTTTCTTGTGTGAACCACAGTGCTTGAAATGAATACTTGAACACCATGCCTTCTAATACTGATTCAGAGACAACAAAATCCTAATTGCTAAGGACTAGATAAGGTCCTTCTTCATTTTTGAGCTCCACATATACTCAGGCAGGTTTTACCTTTCATGATGGCTGTTTACACAGTATGTTATAATGTGGACACTGATTTGCTATGTACCTTAATTAAACCAACTTATAAATTACCTTGCAAATGACCAAGCATAACCAGATGCAAGATATAACCATACGAACTATGATCCTTAATATAGCAAAAACCAATGATACAAGGACTTTCATCCTTCTTCCTTTTAATATAGGAGGGATAACCTAAGGATTCACTCTCTAAGGAATCACTAGAATGGACATTGTCCTGTTGACATAGGTCCTTACTGAGTTCAACTCTTTTGTTCTTAGTAACAAGAGTATTTAGATTAAATAATTTTGATATTGGATAGGGAACATACTGCAAACTATACTCAAGATCAGTGCCTATCCCTTGGGCAAAGATTCAATGAAAACATGGATCCACAAAGATAAAATAATAGAGATACTGTAGAATGCCTTACAAACTACATGTGGCTGAGATAGAGTGCCTTACAAACTATCCTCTCATATACATACATCTGCATCAAATCCTTAACAAAATGTTTTTCTCTCTGAAATCATCTATGAAACTTAGTCCTCTCCTTGAAAGGAACTCATAAACAATTAGACAAACTACCTTATAGCTGGTGTATTTTAAATGCCTTACAAATAAAACACACTAGAGAACAAACAAAATGTAAAGAGACAAGATAATATGAAAGAGGGAAAAACCACACTGTATTCTATTATTGTATTCTGCTTCAACATATCCAGACAAGAAGCTTTCCAAAATATACAAAGATACAGAAGTATAACTTACAATAAAATTTCCCAAGACCAATAGGGACCTGCTCTGGGCAGAGGAAAGGAACCCTCAAAACTTACAACTTTCTGCTATATATAGGTTTTATGACCATCTTGGAATCCCTAAGGATGCAACAAGCTTCGGATGGTCAAAGGAAACCCTAACCCTAAAAAAAATACAAGAGAGACAAAAGAAGGAGAGAGAAGAAGGGGTGAAAGGACCGAGTCAAAAGATATAAACAAATATTTTCTGGTCTTCACCCGATCTAGAAACTGCAATCAGATTTGTAAATGGTAGCTGGTAGTATTAATGCCGAGTCCAGATAGTTGTGCTCGCCTACCCACCTACATTCCTTTTTTGTAATAACTGTCCATCTTATCCTTGAACAATGCAGTACTAAATGTTCACTTTATTCTTCGTCCAAAACTTCTTCCTCTACCACAGGTTTCTTTTTCTTTGGTGTAGTCATGACTTCCCATGCCTTTACTTCATCGTCTGATGGCCAACTAAAGTCCTGGGTACTCTGTACCTGCACCTTTTGCCTGTCCCATCTTACATCAATGATGTTTTTGACATCAAGGAGGAACTTGTTGATATTTGTCTTTGCTTTAAAGGCTTAATCCAACATCTTGTTGAATCCCTCTATATCAACCTCAGTTCCCAAGAGAAATGTCTCTTCACTAGGCATCTTGGTGTCAAACTCACACTTCCAAGTGTCAATAGCCTTCACTTGGTCATCTTCTCCTTTTAAGGCAGGAATAAACCTATTGAAATCATCTGAAAAGAGGCCTAATTTCGCCTCTATCTGGTTCAATTTTCCGTTGAAGAATGAGAGAGCAATGTTAACCCTTTTGATCTCATCTTCAACCTCAGTGACTATTAGAGGAAAATCTGGTCTGATGGCTTGTAGAGATGACAATTTCTCAAATAAACTTGCCCTAGCAGACCACTTTGTGAAGTAAGGGTTCAGAATGAGAAGGTATCTCATTACCTCAGCATGCAATGCTGGCAAC
>MU228349.1:1670987-1684500 GCA_018584345.1 Thuja plicata
TATAATATTTATAATATATAATATAATATATAATCTATTATATAATCTAATATATAATATATAATCTAATCTAATCTATTATATAATCTAATATAATCTAATCTATTATTTAATATATATAATCTAATCTATTATTTAATATATATAATCTATAATATATAATTTAATATATATAATCTAATATATAATTTAATATATATAATCTATAATATTTATAATATATAATATAATATATAATCTATTATATAATCTAATATATAATATATAATCTAATCTAATATATAATATATAATCTAATATTATATATCTAATATATAATATCAAAAAATGAGAGGGAGAAAGGGGTTGAAAACAAACTTAGAGGGAGAAAGGGGAGGGAAACTTCAAAATACAAAATTCTTCCAGAATTTTTGGGTACTCAAAAAAATCAGGTACCCGATTAGGCTCGGTATTGCTTTGTACACCATACCTACCTGGTCAACTCTTCAAATGTCTCAAAAACGTGTTTTTCCCTTGTTTCTCTGATTTTTAGACTTCAACCGTGTAGCTGACGACTTTTTTTTCACCCAAAATTGAAGAAATGAAAAGGGTATCTTAAGGAGATTATCAGCTTTCTATCGATATAATTGCTGTCAAATTTCAAATTTGATAAGTAATTATTAGTTATTTTCTAATTGAGTTGCCTCTAAAGTGCTGATTTACATACTGATTGAAAAACGGCTATAACTTTTAGATAGTATAACATTTTTGAAATCCAAAAAATGTGTCACATTCTATGCTTCACCTACTATAAGAAAAAAAAAAATTTGAATTTGGTAAAGTTTTCAATGAGTTAAGGTGGTCAGACACGGGAGTTTTTTTATTCTAAAAACATTGTAGAAGATAATTCATAATTAATTATTTTTTTGGAATAAAATTACAAAAAAATATGCATCACATCCATGCATGAGTCTACTACTTTTATATAAAATCTTATAAAAAAATATTATCATTTGATTATGATTAAGGTGGTCAGACATACACCTACTTCTTATTATTTTGCTAAAATTTTTGTACTACTGCATTGATATCTATACTTTTCACCAATCATATTAACTTTTTTTCAAAAAAGGCCTAGTAGTTTAGAAACTAAATTCAATTTTCTATAGATTCTATTCTTACAACTTTTTGATATTAGGTTGATAGCTAGTTAAAATTTTCACATCAAGTTTACTAACCGTGATTTTCTGATTTTTCATTGCCACTTAAGGGCATAGTTTGGCCCCTCATGATCTTGCACATACCCAAGAAGAAGAAGAAGAAGAAGAAGAAGAAGAAGAAGAAGGAGGAGGAGGAGGAGGAGGAGGAGGAGGAGGAGGAGGAGAGGGCTGCTCGGGGAGGGGAGGAAAGCAAATGACTAGGCTTGTTTTCACAATGGCTATAAAGAAGAAGAAGAAGAAGAAGAAGAAGAATGGTTGGGATTGGGTGTTGGATTATGTTTTGCATTTGGCTTCTCCCTTTTCATTTCAATTCTCACTCTAAATATCACAATAAGAAAGAGTGTATTTTGTATATATGATGGTATCATTATGCGTATATTCTAGGTAGATGACTAGTGTAAACTACTAAATACTTATTTATAGAATATTATCCTTCAGAAAATGGTGTCATGCACAATCATATTTTTATTCAAGTCTTGTTGCTTATGAATGCTTAAATCAATTTTCTCCAATTTTGTTACATCGTGTAATTATGTATGTTTGACAAATGTTTAATTGAAATTTCATTACTTCTTATCCTAAATTTTTATGTGAGATAACATATTTGTTTATAATAATTCAAAAAATATCTTTAATTCAATTTCTTAAGTCAATAAGGGTAGGTACAATATATATGCTCTCCTTGCCAATATATTTCAATATTCAGTAAATTATTAAATGTCTTTGTTCCTTATTCCACACACCAACATGTGCCACAAGTAAGATTCCTTTTATGCTTGCCAACATCTTTGGTCATGAATGTGTCATGGAATTATTTCTTAAGATATTCTAGCTTGTCATTAATTTTCTCTATTTGTTGAGTGAACCAAACTCTTTTATCCTGCTTATGATGATTCAAAGATATTGCTTTGGTAGTGAAGGCCTTTTCTTCATGGAGTTGAGGAACCTTATGTCATTGAGATCAAAGGTTGGGTGTCAATTACAAACCTCTAAATGTTTGCCTTGAAGACAATCACTATCCATTGTCTGACAAAGACAATATTCGGCAATCAATTCAAGGTAGTAACATATATTTTAAATGTTTGCCTTGAAGATTATCAACATCCATTGCAATCCATTCAACGTAGTTGTATAGTCAAAAAATGGAAGGACTTCCATGGTAGAATGGTTTAGCCTTCCGGGTAAGTGGTTTGCGGTCATGTCAAGCACCTTGAATGGGTTCTTGACTTTGATCTAGCTTTATCCCCCTATTCTACCCCATTTCCACTCTTTCCAACCTATTTCTGGCAACCCAGACTGAGAAACTAGGATTTTGGCCTTACGCTCAAGGTCAACCTTGACCTTAACCTAGGTCACAATCGACCTTTTTCAGGTCTGGTGCCCGAATTTCAAAATCTCAGGGTTTCCAGATATTCATCTTTTGAAAAAGTCAATTCCTGCTTCCAAGTCGGTTGTTTCAAAATTCGGGACAACAAATCCTAAATTATATTTAACATAGGTCCTCTTCTAGGGGCATGCATCTAATTAGAATTTAATTCTCCTATGTCGGCCTCTCTAGAATATTATGCCCTAATTTCATATAAAATGAAGCTTTCTCCTCTCATTTTCTCTAAGCATCAAGAAGCAAATGCATAATCAAGAATCCTATAACTTTCAAGACTTGAAGAGTGAATTTCAAAGGTGAAGAAGAAATATTTGAAGCAATCCAAGTAGCCACTAAAGCATTCATCAAATCTCAATCACTTCTCAAGCATCCATTTTCATCAAGGAGATCCATTGGTGGCCATTGAAGGATTAAAGCTTCATGGAGCCCTCTTGTTGAAGATTTCTCCATCCATATTCCTCCAAGCCTCTTCCAATTCAAGAACCCATTCAAGATTGATGTTGAAGATCTACAAGCAATTGATTGAAGACATACTACATTCTACATTCTACATTTTACATTCATTTGGTGCATCCATACTTGTGGATTCAAGGATTTGAATCCTCCACAAGGAATTTTATATGAGCAAGGTGAATTGTTTCATTTACTTTGTTTATTTCTACAATTTCAATTATATATTTGAGGTTAGTTCCAAAACTGGGGTTTGACCAAGGAAAACCCCTCCCCCAACAAACAAACCCATTTTTATTATAGGTACAGGTTCAGAATAGTAGATTGGGATGGAGATTCGGATACCCTTTTTGGAACACTTCTGGGATCCAAAAATAGAATTTCAGTCTGAGACTTTTTAGGTCGATTGTGACCAAGGGCACAATCATAAATTTTAGTAAATGGTGACATTGACTTGACGGTACAAATCAGAACTGTCTCAGAAAAAAAAAATATTTCTGGGTTTTGTCTGTCTCTGCATTTCTATTCCAGATTTGGTCTCAGATTTTCCAGAAAGTCAACACAGACTTCAGAAAATAGCATTCTTTGGATCTGCAATATTTCAAGGTTAGTGCATTTCTCCTATTCAATTCAATTAAGGTCATCAATCTATTTAAATCTAAAATACATTTCAAATTAATCAATCAAACACGGGTACTTAAGATCTTCCTTCCTTATTCTTATTTCCAAATGATTGATTCATATATGCATTGATCCTTCCTCTTGGGTTAATCAACTTTGATCTTTCATTTACATACCTAAGGATAGAAGGAGAGCATCTTATTTACCCCCATAACATATTTAAATGTAAGGTATTTTATGTTAAAGGAACACACACCACCAAACACATCATTTTATCCTTTACATTTTGGTGAACCCGCGATAGAAAACTCTTTCTTTTTGGTGTTAGATTTACATATTTTATGTTAGATCTTGCATGCATATTAGATTTCTTGTATGTTCTTGCATTTCTTTTCAAAAAATTAAAATCAAACTCTTTGTTTTCTAAATTATTTCATTCACATTGCATTGGTGTATGAGCTTTACCACTTCTAGTCCTACTTATTGTATCCCGGTTAGAAGAAGTCGTAGACTGATGGGTTCCTTTGATCCCGAATCTTCCTCTCCTTTCCATAGGATCCTGGATGACAAATTGAATACTCATGATTCTAATCCTTCTATGGAGCATAACTCTTCTCACTCATCTCATGACTAGGATGATGCTTTAAGAGTTCCTCCTGAACAAGTGCAAAAACTTTCAACTGAACTTGATAAAATGGGAAATTGGCTTATTCAAGAAAACCATAATCAAGATTCCATTCAGGCTATAGAGGCTCTTAAGAAATTCCTTCATGATAGTGATCAAGGTGTTAATTTCTTGCGTGGTATCACTCTTCTTGTGCATTCAAATGTTAAACCTTTAGCTCAAGAGGCTCAAGATCTAGGATATACTCCTCCTATCATTAGTCAGGGACCTTCTTTTGTTCCTTTACCTAGAATTCCTACTTATACTTATCCTTTGATGACTACATCTCTCCCAATTTCATTTATTGCTATGAGTGTTCCACCAATATATTTACCTACCTCACAACCTTCATATCATAGTGTACCTTTTACTTATACTAATCCCCTTCCAACTGTGGTTCAAAATGTTCCACCAGTTGTATCTTCTATTCCTGCTACTTCCTACACTTTTCCTAGTGTTCCTAATGTTTCTATGCCACCTGTGTCTTCTAATGATTCCACAATTATTAGTTTGGCTCAGACCGTGTCATCTTTACAACAATAACTTGCATCTTTAACTCAATCCAAGTTTAGCATTCCTACGTGTGACATGGGTTGTCCCTTATCTTTAGAAATTATTCATGCTACTGTTCCTCAACAAACCAATATGCCTCATCTAAAGAATTACAATGGTAAAGGCGATCCTTTTACTCATGTTAAAACATTTCAAATCCTTTGTAGTGATTATGCTTATGACCATAGGATTTTAGCTAAATAGTTTGCTAGAACCTTTTGTGATAAGGCTTTGCAATGGTATTGTTCTTTACCTCCTTATCCCATTGGTTCTTTTCCTAAACTTGCAAATACCTTCATTCAAAAATTTCAAAATAACATTGGTCAGCAAGTTTCCTTAATTGATTTAATGCATTGTAAACAAAATATTAAGGAAAATTTGACTCATTTCATAGGTATATTTAAGCATTTGTATGCTCAGATTTCTTATCTTGTTCCTAATATTGATATTCAACACATGTTTATTTCAAATTTACAAAAGGATATTAGAGATAAGATTCCGCTTACTGAATTCACTTATCTTCAACAACTTTGTACAACACTTCATCATTATCAATTACAAGTGAGTCAATTTAAGAGAAACACTCCAATGTCCCCTATTCCATTTGATAAGATTCACAATGCTCCTAATCTTAATAAATTTCAGAAACCTAACAACTACATCAAGATTAATAAACAAATGAATGTTGTTGCTGATCAAGTTGTTGTTGCATCTCACAATGCCACTTCTGCATCCACTTCTTTCCAAATTAATCGTACATTTATTCCTCTCTCTAAATCTTTACATTCTATTATGAGTAGGTTGTTAAGTGCTAATATGATTACCTTGCCTCCTATTCAACCTCTCCTGCCTACTACTATAGCTTCAAAATCCTTTGATTCTAAAGATTTTTGCCAATACCATTGCCAGAATGGCCATGATACTGAAAAATGTTATTCTCTAAAGCATAAGGTTCAAGACTTAATCGATTCCAATGCTTTATCTGTTGATAATTTTGATGGTAATGGGAATAAATTTTTCTCTTCTCCTAATCAAAACCTTCAAATCTACACGAATCCTCTACCTACACATGATACTAATACTATCGCTCAACCATCTTCCATAGATATTTTTTATGATTCAAAGATGGATGATCTTAATAACATTGTTAATCATGTGGAGGGCATTGTTGTATCTCAACCTATTGTTCAAGATCCATCGCCTCCACCTCAACTTCCAGTTCTACCTAAACCTCAGAAAAAAACTAAGGATAAGCGACCTCCGGAACTTTCAATTACCTTTAATGACTCTGGGACTATTAAGGCTCCCGATGGTCCCCTTTATATTTATGCTAAGATTGCTAAGATACCTATGCATGGTTTTCTTGTTGATGCTACATCTTTAATCAACGTTATTACTGAGGAAAATATTTTTATGAAAGGCCTACAACGTGATTGTTATGATCCATCGGATGCATGGATCCAAACTTGTAATGGTTTCCTCTATACTGCACTTGGTTATATTAACTTGCTTGTTGAACTTTGTGGCAAGGTTGTAGATAATACCTTCATTATTGTTCCTACATCTGATCAATTTCAAGTCAAATTTGGTTTTCCTTGGATAACTTCTATGCATGCTATTGCTTCTCCTATTCATAAATGTCTTAAGTTCATTCATAATGGAGAAGTAAAAACAATTAATCATAGTCTATACCAACCTTATAGGCCTATATATTGTGCTACTCTTTATTTATTTTGGCCCTCATTACCTAATTCATGTCCTCCTCGCCCTGGCAACCTTTTTCGCTCATATCAAGCATATAAACATCACAAGATTATTGAGTTAAGCATGCCTCAGATAGATCTTAACCGTGGTCTTTTTCCCACTCCTATACCTCATTTATCTATTACTACTAACTCTATTACTCAACCTCCCAGTGTTACTTCTCAGCCTACTATGAATCCTACCAATCCTCCTATAGAACCTGTGAAGGAATCAGTGGTTATTCCTCCTAGTTCTCCACATGTGTCAAACAAATCAAAATGTAATAAATCTTCTAATGAATGTCGTAAGAAGTGTAGAGATAATGCTAGGGCCCGTGCTTCTCTTCTTCTAAATTCTTTACCTTCTTTCGATCAACCTGTGCCTGATGTGTTGGAAGAAGTCAATATTCACAATGATGTTAAGCTGAATGAGTATGATGATCCTATTTGCATCTTAGATCCCATTTTAATTAATCTTGATGAGGAGGATACTTTAGATGATCCTATTGATCTTAGTGATGAATATGAGACCATTGATCTTAACACTGATTTATCGCATATGCTTTCAACTCAATTGACAATTACACTTAGTATCAAGAAATGCAATTCTCAAGAGGATCCTTGTTTGGAGATGGCTATTATTCCTACTGCATTGGATATAGTCCCTCTTGCGATTTTCCCACCTTCCCTAAATGACATAAATTGAGATGGGGAGAGTAGGTGATGTGCCTGATTAGCTTATCCTTTATGGTAGCCATTTTTTGTGTTTGCATGTTGTATTGTGCTTCTCCCGTAATGTGTTTGCTAATTGTTTGTTAGACTCTTTTATACAACCCTTGTTACTTTGTTGGTGCAAGGTGATAAAGGAATCAAAGTTGTTGTGCAATTCCTCTATATCTATCTCCATTCTTCTATATGTTGTTTTCATGTTATGTTGTACTAGTGCTATTGTTCGTAAATGTTTTCCTTGTATAGTCTACTTGGATCCGCGACATGGTAGCACTGATTCCTTTTCTTCTCCATGTTGTGGTTCAAAAAGATTCTTCTTCATAATTCTTGAGTTTTCTTTCCTCCATTGTGATTGTAGTTCTACTTTATTTGGGGAATGATGTCAATTCATTTGCAATAATATCATATTTATATGTACATATTATCTTATGATCATACTGACCCCATAGTAGGTAGATCCCTTCTGTGTTCTTTGTATGTTTATGTGATATTTCCCTTGATTTGTCTTCAATTGGGGGCATCTCGTAGTGGAAACCTAATCAGTAGAGTTATCTATGTTTTTGTCAAAGCCATTTCTCATCTTAAAGTGTTAGCAATGAATTTAACGTGGGGGCATACACTCTACTCACCTTTTGCACACACGCACATTCAAAATATTTTCAAAACTTAAAAAATTTTCCATTTATGGATTAAAGACTAATCCTTAAAGCATGGACATTTTACTTTTTAGGATCTCTGGATCCCTCTAGTTTAAATTTACATGGATCTCTTGATCCCTCCAGTTTCAATATACAATGTTTTGATCCCTTAAGGTCAGAAGGTGTCCTTAAGAATGGATCTCCCTGATGGGTTGACTAGTGAGTAGCCACATTCACTAGGAAGTTCAACTCCATCTTTCTAGTTACACTTTTTTTTCCTTGTATGGTTCACAATAGAACATAAGTTCTCATTGGGCGAGGTAACTATACCCTCTCTCTCTCCTTAACTGGTGATGTCTCTCTTTTCATGATCTTAAGGTTGATAAAGACTTAAGTCCCTTGAGGTCTTGAATATTTCTTTATCTCTTATGATTCCAATACAATTATCTATTCTTTATGATCTCCTTTACCAAGAATTTGTATTGAGTCCATACTCTTGCTAAAGTGGGGGCTAAATATATAGTCAAAAAATTGAAGCACTTCCATGGTAGACTGGTTTAGCCTTTTTGGTAAGTGGTTTTGGGTCATGTCAAGTGCCTTGAATGGGTTCTTGACTTTGATCTGGATTTATCCCCCTATTCTGCCCCATTTCCACTCTTTCCAACCTATTTCTGGCAACCTAGACTAAGAAACTAGGATTTTGGCCTTAGGGTCAAGGTTGACCTTTTTGGTTCAAGGTCAACCTTGACCTTGACCTAGGTCACAATCAACCTTTTTCAGGTTCGGGGCCCAAATTCTAGAATCTCAGGGTTTTCGGATGTCGGTCTTTGGAAAAAGTTAATTCCCGCTTCTGAGTCGGCTGTTTCAGACTTCGGGAAAACAAATCCTAAATTATATTTAACATAGGTCCTCTTCTAGGGGCATGCATCCAATTATAATTTAATTCTCCTATGTCAGCCTCTCTAGAAGATTGTGCCCTAATTTCATATAAAGGAAGCTTTCTCCTCTCATTTTCTCTAAGCATCAAGAAGCAAAAGTATAATCAAGAATCCTAAAACTTTCAAAACTTGAAGAGTGAATTTCAAAGGTGAAGAAGCAAGATTTTAAACAAGCCAAGTAGCCATTGAAGCATTCATCCAAACTCAATCACTTCTCAAGCATCCATTTTGATCAAGGAGATCCATTGGTGGCCATTGAAGGATTAAAGCTCCATGGAGCCCTCTTGTTGAAGATTTCTCCATCCATATTCCTCCAAGCCTCTTCCAATTCAAGAGACCATTCAAGATTGGTGTTGAATATCTACAATAAATTGATTGAAGAAATCTTAAATTCTACATTCTACATTTTACATTCATTTGGCGCATCCATACTTGTGGATTCAAGGATTTGAATCCTCCATAGGGACTTTTACATGAGCAAGGTGAATTGTTTCATTTACTTTGTTTATTTCTACAATTTCAATTATATATTTGAGATTAATTCCAAAACTAGGGTTAGACCAAGGAAAACCCCTCCTGCAACAAAAAAACCCATTTTTATTGCAGGTATAAGCTTGGAACAGCAGATCGGGATGGAGATTGGGATACCCTTTTTTGGCAAACTTCTGGGACCCAAAAATAGAATTTCAGTCTGAGACTTTTTTAGGCCAATTGTGACCTAGGGCGCAATCATAAATTTTGGAAAATGGTGACATTAACTTGAGGGTACAAATTAGAACTATCTCAGAATGGAAAAATATTCTGGGTTTTGTCCGTCTTTGCATTTCTATTTCAGATCTAGTTTCAGATTTAAATGTAATGGATTTTATGTTAAAGGAACACACACCACCAAACACATCATTTTATCCTTTACAGTAGTAACATATGTTCTAAATGTTTTCCTTGAAGACAATCAACATCTATTGCCCACTAAAGATCACATTTGGAAATCCATTAATGATACTAACATATATTCCAAAATCAATCTAACCAAATAATTTTGGCAAATAGAAGTCCACCCTACTAACCATTATATAATATAGCCTTCATTGTATCTCATGGTCTTTATGAATATAATATTCTCCCATTCCATATTAAAACTACTCAATCTATTTCTCAGCAACATATGGATCTCATCGAAGTTAAGTTTGAGAAGTGGAAAAATATGGGAGAGGCTTCGAGCGGGAAAGGATTTTCAAATTTCTATGGGGTTCCTACTAGGCATGAAGGCCTGGTTGTGGGCAATGGTCCTGGTGGTCCTAGTCCTAAACTAGTGTTTGACAAGGGGATTTCTGTCAATCCTATGGCAGATTCTCCAGTCCCTATTTTGAACCTGGCCCAGCAGGGGTTAGGTTCCATTCTGAGCGGCAAGGAGAATCATTCTCCCTGCCAAGTTGTGACAGCATTTGCTTTGCCTATGTTGTGTGTTGTTGAGATTCCCTCTATGGTTTTGCCTTGTCCTTTAGGAAATCTGTCGGTTACATGGAATATTTCAGACGATGGTCCCAGTCTAGTTCTAGGAAAAAAGAGCTCTAAGGACCCACTAGTGGGGTCCCCTAAAGTTCGTTATGTCAAGGACAACACCTCTTGTTCCAAAAAGTGGTCAGAAATATTAGGTGCTAAACAAGTGGAAAAGCATTCTATAGTTGGAACTGTGAAGGTTGGCTTTGTGGACAGTGAAGTAGCCATTTTTGTTCCTTAAACCTTGGTGGATCTCTCTATCTCTGCTATGGAGTTTACCCTGGTCAGTAAGTTTCATGGCCCTCGTCCTAACATTGAACTGGTTATATCTTTTCCTAGAAAAAAATGGGCCTTGAAGGGACAGGTTGACATAGCCGCTTTATCAAAAGGGTTTTTATCCTTTGCCTTCTCTAATAAAGAAGACCAGGACTCTGCCCTATGTGGAGGGTCATGGATGTTTGGAAGAATAGTGGTTTCTTTCCATAAGTGGACTCCCAACTAGGATATTCAAATATTTTTTTCAATGCAACACCGGTCTAGGTTAAATTTCCTGGCTTGCCTCTAGAATTTTGGAATGAGGAATTCTTTAAAGGCCTTTCCTCCTCTTTTAGAGGGGAGCCACTCTTTGTCGACCTTATGACTAAAGATAAAACCCATCTGGTTTTTCCTAGAATCTATGTCAATATTTTTTAGTTTGATAACCTCCTTCCGGTTATTAATATCAATTCCATGTTATGTATCTATAAGAAAGAAGTGGAATTTGAATCTCTCCCTTTTGCATGCTTTGTGTGTCATAAAATGGGTCACTGGGCAAATAATTGTCCAAAGAAAGTGTGGAAGGACCCCAAAATCCCAGATCCTATTCCTCCTAAGGAGCACAAACTAATTTGGAAGGAGAAGAAGGTGCTGGTATCAACTAAAGAAGTTAGTATTAACAAGGGTGACGAGGAAGGTGGTAGTGGTGACATTGTAGATTCAAATGGGATTCCAAACCTGGAAGAAGGGGAAATTATGGAATCAGTAACACACATCTTTGATTCACTGATAAAAGAAGTGTCGATAGTGGAATTGGTAATACACATCTCTGATTCACTGATGAAAAAGTGTTGGTAGAGGTTGTGGTTCCTATCCAGGCTGTAGATCAAGTGTTAAAATTCAAAGGTGTCATCCTCTCTATTCATCTGGATAGGGTGGCTATGGAGGTGGATTCTTCCTCTTCTGACCTAGAAAAATATGATCAGGAAACCTCATCTTCTTCTCCAGATACTCTGTCTGGTAGTGGTGATGAAGAATCCTTTTCTATTCCATATAATCTATACCTGAATGGGGATCCATGGACTACTCAATTAGGTAAGAAGAAAAAGAAACACCAGAGAGCTCTCACTACTCCTGGATCCAAGGGAGTGGTTACAAGGAGTAGGGTTGATGGAGGGTCTAAGATTCAAAATGTGAAGGTGGATGTTGGTTCCCAAAAGCAAACTCTAGGTTGCACCTCAAAGAAATAAATCAGAGAAAGGGAAAGTAAAAATGATATTGCGGATGGTAAGAAATTGACCATCTAGGATGTTTGCACTCCAATTAAGAAATGAAGATCATATCATGGAACATTAGGGGGCTCAATGCAGCCCATAAGTAGGATTTGTTGAGGAACCTAGCTAGAGATCATAAACCAGATATCATGATGGTTTAGGAAACCAAAATGATTAAAGATAATGTTGAAAAAATCAGAATTTTCAAAAATGGAGGTGTTGTAGGATCCAGTTCTATTGGAGCCTTGGGAGGTATAGCAATTTTTTAGAATCTTAATTATATCAGAGGTGTTATTCTTGTAAATGATTTTAATTATTTAAGCATAAGATTTACTCATCTCAAATTAGATTTTGGATGGGTTACTACTAACATCTATGCTCCTAATTCCAAATCTAGTAGAGCGATTTACTGGAAATTGGTTGAAGATCAAAGATTGTCTTTCTGTGACTCTCCCTGGCTCGTTATGGGAGATTTCAATTGTCCTCTAAGAGAGGATGAGAAATTTGGAGGGATAGATAGTTTGAGTCAACTGGAGGGAAGAGTTGATTTGATGGATTTTTTCAATCATCAAGCTCTTGTTGATATTGATCTCCAAGGTGTTAATTTCACTTGGTCTAATAGGAGAGTGGGAGAGGATCTTATTCAGGTTCGTCTAGACCGTGCCCTGATTTCTGGTAACTGGCTTAATAACTTTTGCTTCTCGTTGTCCTCTATTACAAAGGTTGGATCAGATAACTCCCCCCTCTCCTTTGTTTCTGAATTGATGAAAGTGAAGGGCAATATACCCTTTAGATTTGAAAAATGTGGATTGACCACCCTGAATTATAGCAGAGAATCTAGGATGGCTAAATGTAAACATTTGTGGGACTGATATGT
The DNA here is from genome assembly GCA_018584345.1 of Thuja plicata. NCBI lineage: Eukaryota > Viridiplantae > Streptophyta > Pinopsida > Cupressales > Cupressaceae > Thuja > Thuja plicata. The sequence continues at coordinate 1,683,811 of MU228349.1, forward strand.
TTTGGGTGTCTAAGAAACTCCAGCATATTAAACAAAATATCAAGGTTTGGAGTAAGGAAGTGTTCAGGGACATCTTTAAAGTTAAGTTGGACTTGCGAAAGGAACTTGATCTATTCAGGATTCTATTTAGAAGATAGGTATGTCCCATGACTTGAAAGAGAAAGATTCAATGCTTTTGGCCAAAACTCATAACATCATCTCTAAAGAGGAAGTGTACTGGAGACAAAGGTCTAGATCATTGTGGCTGAAGGATGGAGATAAGAACACCAGGTTCTTCCATTTTTCTTCTTCAAAACATTGGGCCTCTAACAGAATTGCCAAGCTCAGGGTAGCTTCTAGCATGGTAAGCAATGATAAAGATACTTCTCTGGCTATGGTTGATTTTTTTCTTCTCTTCTCTCTAGAGATCAGTCGATTTTGTTGGATAATCAGGCTTTAATCCTTGAGTCTATCCCTTCTTTAGTGGATGATCCTACTAACTGTGTGCTATAATTGTGTCACACTTCTATGAATCATTCCATTCAAGGTTGCTCAAGAATGAGGCCTCAAATATCGATCCATAGCTCTCTAGTCATGGATGTGTAAAAATATAAAATGAAGGCCCTCAGATTGACCTAGTTGTGTCTATTGCAAATACACCATGAAACGAGAGATTCAAATGCATGAAAATGAGATCTAATCTATATGATT
>MU228349.1:1693724-1719832 GCA_018584345.1 Thuja plicata
GGTTTTCTTTCAATTAAATAAATTAGAAGAATTTTATTTAATTAAATGGGAGGAATTGAATTTAATTAAATAAGAGGAATTTTATTTAATTAAAAGGGATGTTAAATCTTTTAATTAAATAAGAGGAATTTTATATAATTAAAAGAGAGATTAAATCTTTTAATTAGATAAAAATGATCAAACCTTAGAAAATATTGAAATAATTGAATAATTGAATTAATTACAATTTGATCAAGGAAATTGATTTGAATTGAAAATGTTCCAAAGCATTGATTCAGAAATTTGATAAAATGATAAAATAATAAATGGGGCCCAAAGTCTAGGCGACCATTTTAGGGTGCATACACTAACAAGTTTTTGACTGACATTCCTTCCTCTGAGGAAGTCAGGAAAGCTACCTTCTTGTTTGAGGGAGACAAGTCCCCGGGTCCAGATGGTTTCCCTGGATTCTTTTTTCATAAATTTTGCATATTGTTGGCAATGATATCTGTCACGCTGTTAAAGAATTATTTGGTTCCAGAACCTTGCTTAAGGAGATTAATGCTACCTTTATTGCATTAATTCCTAAGTCCCTGGTGCTGATTCTGGTGACTCTTTTCAACTAATCAGCCTATGTAATTCAGTGTACAAAATTTTCTCTAAGGTTCTTATCCTTAGGTTGCTGGCTATTCTTCCTCATATCAACTCACCCCAACAGAGTGGTTTTGTTTCGGGGAGGCAAATCTTGGGGGTAAAAGTACAAACCCATGTCACACTTTTATAAAGGAAAAGGACCACATCATGCAAACTGTTCAACTTTAACAACATAAAAAAGTGGCATTTATATTAAGAATTTGAGGATGATGTAAACTGATGAAATGTGTAAAAATGGATGAAGTTTATGCCTATAATTTTTAAATTTTTTCCAACAAGAATTGACATAGTTTTTTAATTTTTGAAGTCCATTTTTCAATTGCTAAAAACTACTGAAAATATGGGGTCTAGTTCCCACCAAACAAGTATCTGCACAAATAATCAAATTTTCCTCTGATTTCAAAATACGTTATAGATAAAATGTATAGCTAGTGCAAAAAAGAAGAAAGATTGGTTTTCAATGTATATTTTCTTCGTTATAACTACTCAAAGTTGAACTTATCTAAAATTGACAGTTTTCACCTGCCACCAAATTTCCCCTATCAAATCTACACCATTCAGAAAAAAATTACATATTCTTGAAGAGGACTCTCTCCTCTAGTGTTAAATTTAAATTTTAAATTTTTTTGATATGATTTACTATTTTTTTATTTATTCGAAGCAACGTCTTCTTGAATGTTAAAATACCTACTTGTATTTTTAAATTATAATATATTATATCTAATCAAAATACTACAAACTTTATATGACAATAATCTTGACTCTGAGCTCTACAAAAGGGTATTTTTTATATTTTTTAAAAATATCATTAAAAAGAGTAGGGGTTATTGAAACATCAATTTTCTGAAATAATTTTATTTCTTTGGTAATTGGTATAAAACATGCATTTAATAGACATTTCCAATTGGAAAAGTTTAACCACTTATCTAGCTTAGCTATAATGAATCTAGCTAGACCATATGTTTGACAAAAAATAATTTTTATTTAGAAATACTCAAATTTAGCTGTGTTGATAAGTGGTCCTAAAACATGACACATCTTTGTGCTTTTACCCTTGGATTCCATTATGAATGTTCATGAGGTCATTCACTCCACCTACTCTTCCTCTAATCATGGTGTCCTATTGAAGCTCAATCTCTTGAAGGCCTATGATCGGGTGGACTAGGACTTTTTGATCAAGATTCTCCAATCCTTTGGTTTCAGTGAGAAATTGTTGCAGCTTGTTTCCCATCTTATCAACACATTGATGGTTACTGTCATTGTTAATGGATCCTCTTTCCATTTCTTTAAGCCTACTCGTGGGCTCCTTCAAGGGGATCCCTTATCCCCTATTCTCTTTTCTATCTTGGTGGAAGGCCTTGGTTGCTATTTTCAGAAACTGGCCTCTAAAGGTTCCATTCGGGGCATTATTCCCTACTCTACTTTGAGGCCTTGTTCTCATGAACAATTTGTCGATGATACAGTGATTATGGGGTCTTCTTCTATCCAGGAAGCTAGAAGGATTAAAAATGCCCTTGCTATCTATTCTTCATCCATAGGTCAAACTATCAATTCGAAGAGAAGCTCTCTGTTCTTTATTAATACTCCCGTGGAGAGGCAAAACAAGATTACTCGCATCTTGGGGTGTGATATTGGGTCTTTTCCTGCTTCCTATCTTGGCCTCCCTTTGAGTTTGAAACCCACTGACTCTTTTTGGGCGGACATTATGGACAGATTTAATAGGAAATTAGCTAGTTTGAAGGGAGCTCTTCTTAGCCAAGCTGGTAAAATCCAACTTCTGAAGACTTATTTGCAGAGCCTCCCCATATATGTAATGAGTTTATTCAAGATCCTAGGAAAAATTGCCAAAGTGATAGAATATATTCAGAGAAATTCCCTTTGGTCTAGAGTGGAAGACAAAAAGAGACTAGCTTTGGTGGCATGGGACAAGGTTTGTACCCTGAAGAAATGGGGAGGTCTGGGGATAAGGCCACTTAAGGTCATCAACCATGCTCTTCTGGCTAAGAAAATCTGGCGCTCTATGGTGAAAATAAAGAATGGAATGACATTATTAAAAAAAATATCTCTTCACACTCCCCCACATGTTGGATTTTATGAAGTCTAATGTGAAGGTGCGGGGTTCTTTCATTTGGAATAGTATCTAGCAAGCTAAGGAAACAGCTTTCAAGGGAGCTAAGTGGCTTCTGGGTAATGGTAGGAGAATTTTGTTTTGGGACGATTGCTAGGAAAAAGATCTTCCTCTGAATTCCATTCCTTCTTTTCAACCTATTATTGATATTTGTAAACTTAGATTGGGTTTGCATGTTTTAGATTATTGGCAAAATCATAATTGGGTTGACCTTTCTGAAGTTGATTTCTCGCTTAAACCTCTTATGCTGGATTTGAATGTCTGGAAAGTGGACAATTCGAAGGAGGATATGTTGATTTGGGGAAAGCTTATGTTAGGTCTCTATACTATGGCTTCGGCTTCTGAGATCTTGATAAAACCCCAGATCCTCTTCCTTTCTGGAATCAAGTTTGGGATAAAAGGCTCATTCTAAAAATTAACATCTTTTTTTGGATGGTTTTGTAAAAACAAGGTCCTGACCATTGACAATATCCAAAAAAGAGGAATGGTCCTGCCAAATAGATGTTTCCTATTTAAATAGGAGGAGGAGTCATTTTTTCACCTGGCTATTGATTGTGGTTTTTCCAGAGAAGTTTGGTGCCTTACCCTACAAAGCTGGAATATTCACTGGATATTTCCAAACAATCTGGAAAAAAAATTTCAAGCAATGGAGAAATTTTTTTGTTCCTGTCGCAAGTTCTCTATGGAATATTATAGCTCCTTACATCATCTGGAAACTTTGGCAAGAAAGAAATGATAGAGTTTTTCATGATAAGGCTTTACCTCCGGTGGTCATAGTGGAAAAGATTAAAAGAAGCATCAAAGAGAATTGTAATATGTTTAGTGGTGGTATGGTGGATTTCAAAGCTGGAATTTTGACTGGCACTATGGCTTTGTCTCCTTCTAGTTGGGACAATGCCATTTGGCTTTCCCCTCCTATTGGCTAGATTAAATCTAATTTTGACGGTGTCGCGAATGAAAACCTAGGCCCTGCGGGTTGTGGTGGTCTTATCCGTGATGACGAGGCAAACTATCTTGTAGTCGTGGCCTTCCCTATTTGGGTCTAGACCAATCACGTGGCGGAAGCGATGGCCCTACTGCAAACTCTTAATCTAATCAATGCAACTATGCCCTTGAATGTTTGGATCGAAGGTGATTTGATGAACATCGTAAATTGCATTAAAGGGACAACTAAGCCATCATGGTCAATCAAGGAAATTATTGATGAGTCCTCTTTAATCATTAATTCCTTTTCCAATGTAATCATTTTGCATAACTTTAGGGAAGTGAACTGTACTGCGGATGAGCTAGCTAACATTGTAGTTAAGGCCAAGGGTATCATGACCTAGAAAGTAGTTAGTGGTTTGACAGTTGAAGTGAGAGCCAAATTTGTGTATGATCTGACTCATAGAAAATGAGAAGATATGGAAAATCTAAAAAAGCTCTTATGAATTTATGGCTTTCATTAATTGCTGGCAACAAGATTACCGAAAGGCGTGTCTTTCCCAAAAAGGTTAAATATAGACACACGTACTTTGGTTATTTTCAAAATTTGATCTTTGCATTTCTTCTCTGTCTCTACTTTTCTTCCACCATTGTTAGTAATTTCAAAGATACCATGGGGGCGGGTTAAACAAAAAGGAGCTGAAAAATTGTAACAAATGGAAAAACAAAATAGAGGTCTAGGATAAGATTAACAAGGGAGGCCTCACTAACTATATGGAGTGCCTTCATGGATCCAAAGATGCTGTCACAAATGCTTTTGTGGAAAGCTGGAAGGACAGGACTGTGGTGATTGGAGGTATGGCCGTTAAGATCACCGAAGATTTGATTGTTGAGGTTACAGGCTTAAATACAAAAGGCATAAAATTTTACAAAGACCAAAAGATATCCCAAAAGGCTATTCAGCACTTCCCTAAGGATAGAATAGAAGCAGACATCCTGGTGAAAGACTTTGGAGGGTCATGTTATGATATTAGTTCCATTAAAGATTTTTGGGCTAAAATTCTTACAGCGATCATGGAGTATGTGTCTTTGGACGGGAGATACAAAAGGGCCCATTCATATCACTTTGTGCTATTATGCCATTTTCGTCATAAGGTGATAATCTCTTTTCCCTTCTACTTGTAGAAATCGCTCCGTCATAGCATTACTGACCACATGCATGAGGATAGTAAGCATGTTCTGCATGAGGGCTTGATTCTCTTGATTGTAGTACATGTTAAAAAAGTTGCGTCCTCAAAGCCAAAATATGACACAGGGTTGGAAATGATAAGGCGGAACCGACTGTTAAAAAGATGAAATTTAAGAGAAATAAGGGAATGGACAAAGACTCGGATGCTATGAGTGCTGATGGTTATGATGAAACCAACTACATTCCCTACTCCCAGTCTGAAGATGAGAGTAAAGAGTATCTTTCTATTTTGGTGAGTGCCTCTGGTGACGAAGAGGTTAAAACTATGGGAGCCCACAATGTTAAGGAAAAAGGTAAAATGTCTGAGGCTGCTGAGGAGGATGTGGGCGGTAAAAAATTACCTATTCTAGTCAATTACGCAAGCTTGAAAGAGCATGACATCCCCATTTCTCCAAAGATTGAGGTTCTTATGGAGGTGCATTCAGAACAGAATGGGGAAGATACTCCAGGGCAAGAGGACCAAATCCCTGCTTCTTCTAAGAACATTCTTTTCTCTAGAATGGTGGACATGCAGGAGCAGAACATCCAGCTTCTCCAAGAGGCCATGGACAACAAAATTGAGCCCCCATTTGGGGTTCTTCAAACTGCAAAAGCTATGTCATTGTACTCATTTTGACTGATGAAATGGGTATTTAAGGAAGTCAAAAGTCTTCATCAGAAGTTTAGATCTTTTATGCTCGTGTTGATCTTATTAATTCTGGTTCAATAGGGGATGATGGAAATCAGAACAAGCAGGATGGGAAAAGCTGAATTCTTTGCATGAGAGATTGGACACTCTGGAGAATATTGTGAAAAAACATATGAAGGATAATAATGTCTTCATGGGTACTACTATGGATTGTTTTAATTCCCTTAAATCTGAGATGGACTCCCCCACTATGAAGATTGATGAAGATAAAGATGACAATGAAGATGATGGTCTGGGAAAGAGCACACGCTTAGCCAGGAAGAAGAAAATTCAAGACATGATCTCGGAGTTGTCAGATTTCAACACAACCATAAAAAAGTTCTTTGAAGAAAAGAAGGAAGCGGAGGGTACTCTCCTGGATTTTTCCTAGTCCTGGTGTTCCCCTATTTTTTTGCATTTCATTTTTTGGCTTTTGGATGGTGGAGAGTCCTACTGGTTTCTGGCTTTCTGCTCTAGTTTTCTATTTTTTTCTGGGTTTGCGGGCTGTATCCCAATCCTGTCTTTGTTTAGTTCATTTTATGTTGCATATCTTTTTGCTTTGAATATAAGGGGTTTTAGGTCCCCATAAAACCTATTTTTACCAGCAATCAAAAACATATGGATCTCATCTTTTGCAAACACTCCAAATTTATCATTTCCTATATTGATGATATCCTTGTTTTTACCCAAAGTCTAGTTACCCATTATAACCATATCAAACAATTTATTTATCTCTAGAAACAACATGGTCCATCCTTAAATCCTTCCAAAAGCCACTTTTCCCATGACAATATTTTCATATGTACTCATCTTCTCCCAGGGAGAAAATGGAGGCTCAACAACATATTCTCACCTGAATTGCTGACGTCCAAGTTAACACCCAAAAAAACCTTCAACAATTTTTGGGATTATTCAACTATGTTATAGGATTTTATGCTAACATCCCAGAAGATAAGAAGTTGCTAAATAAATTACTAAAAAATAATCCTCTCACCTAGACTCAGACACATGACAATGTCATCCTACAAATCAAAGAGAAATTCACAAAGTTGCCAGTCATTCATTTACCAAGACCGAGAGATAAAAGTATTGAAATAGATGCTAGTTGTAGAACTTGGGTAGGAATTAAGAATTATTAAAGAGAAAACATCGAAAGGAAATGAATAAATTATCATATATTTTTCTGACACCTTCAAAGGAAGTTAAGTCAACTACCATAGCACCTATAAAGAAATACTTTCTCTGGTAAAAACTCTGAAGGATATCCTCTTATAATAAATTCTTCCTAAGAATTAGTCTACATAATCTAAGAGGATTATTTCTTGAAAGAATCCAAAGATAAAGTAACAAGAAGAAGGCTTCTCCAGTGGGCATAGTTTCCGGAAATCTTTGATTTTAAAATAGGATATTTACTAGGAAGCAAAAATTATTTTACTGATTTTCTTAGTAGAGAAGGATCAATGGAACAAGGAACAATTATGATGATCAAAGAAGTAACTCATGAAGGTATCCCTGTCAGTTTCAACACTTCTTCCATATATCTTAGGACCCAATTAGTTAAACATTATGAACACCAAAGACCCAAATACTTTGAAGCAAGTAGAATCATCAGTCAAAAAGGGATTTTACAAAATTACTATCCTCAAGATGTAGATACTGAAATCAAATAATACTTGAAAGAAAAGTATAGGGTCTAAGAAGGAAAAAGTAGTGAAATATTTGATATTGAATGGCCAATTACCATTTCTAATTCTACTACTATCTGACAGCCAAAGGCCTAGAGAAAAATTAATATGGAGCACATTTATTATTTCTTTAGAAGACCTTATCCTCATGAAGATCTTCAATTCCCTAGTAGACATAGTTACGACTCTTTGTGAGGCTTTGTGTGGAGATGTAATCATCACTAGCTTTTGTTCATGTGTTGTCACTTGGGCAATGACATGGAGTTTCTTGTATCTCTTCCTTGTGTCATATATGGAGAAATTGGAAGAGTTGTTGAGACTTTTTGAAGAGATATTTCTACAATAGTTTTGTTTGTAGGATATGCATATCTTTGATGATGGTCCTTGGTACTACATGGTTAGAATTTCTATGTATTGTGATTAGTACACTCGATATGTCATTCTTCTCTTCAGATACAACATTACCCATGTAGTTGGAGTTCCAAGATGTGTTTGGTCTTCATTGACTTGTTTGCACATGGAGCTTGTGCTTTTACTTTATGGGTTAGTTGTGTTGGTGGCATGGGTTGACTAATGTTTGGATACCTTTGAGGTATGTGTGATTGGAAGTGTTAGTGACAATTGTGGTTTTTATTTTTAATTGCATGAGTTTATCAGTTGGATGGGACCAGTAAGTATGGTTGTTGTTCTAGCTAGTGTTTTATCCTATTTTATGGAGGAATACATGTAGTTGTGTTCTAGCTATGGTATTTGAAGTTTATGTATTTTTCCTTCTATATAGGTTGCGAGTACACAGAAGTGGGAATATTTTGTCCTTTACTATCACTAGGGTCTTTTTTCTTTTTTTTTTCTTTAGACTTGCGTCTTGATGGATCATGAGAGCATGTTTGAGATTAATGCAATTTCATGGATGGATGTGATGATATGGTTTCATCAGTTTTGCTCCTAATAATTTGATGTTGTAGACTCTTGAGAGATCTTCAACAAGTAGGAGAATTTCATAATTAAGTTGTCTCGTACTTAAGATATACCATTATTTATGTGACAAATTATGAACACTTGTTTGCATATTATTCTCTCTTGACATTATGTGATTATTATTGTTAGAGATTTCCTTTTGAAATATATTAATCTTGATATTACTTAAAGAATAGGTGTCTTAATAATGATATATTTATAGATCTTTGACATAAAATCTTAAAAATATAGATATGTTAATAGCACCCACAATTACAACCTATGATATGTTAATTCAATTGTCAACATTATTTAAAGATAAGTGATGCCTATTCATTTCAATAATTAAAACCATATTATTTTAAAATAAGTAAATTTTTTGTGCACCCTTTAAACATTTAACATAGATATACATCTTAATTATTTGTTTATTCATTAATGTGTTGTATAAACATATGAAAAATATGTCACACTCACGTCTAGTTGATAGGTTAATATGGTTCATAACAACATTGAGGGGTAGATAATTTTAGTTGACAAAATATCATGCAAAATTAAATGGCATGCTTGATTAAAATTATTTGCCTACATTATTCTGCATATTGAGTGTAGATGATGTGTATTGGCCAAATATTCATGCACTTACATTAAGAACACCAACTACTACTATATAAGCATCTTTGCATTGAAAATACATAATATTATCAAATATTCTCATATATTGCATAGTATATGTGATTACAATATTCATTTTTTGAAAATGAGATTATCAAAAGGAATGGATGTTAAAAACTATAGATGTAGAAATGAGTGGCAACATAGGTTCTCCCCACATGTACATAGATTCATGTAGATACATAGAGAACCAAATATTTAAAATATTGATTGGTCAAATGAAGAAAAACATAAAAAAGGTGTTGAGATATATTTCCACTATATTCTTCATGCATGGAATTCTAGAGGAGATCCCCATTATTAAAACATAGAAGAATGTTTGATTAGTTGTAAATATATTACTACTATATTATAACTCTTGATTCTTTGTAACAATATAATCAATTAATATATTCAAATTTTCAATCCCAAGCATTAAAAAATTTGATTCAACATCCATGTCTTCAAAAACATGGGACAACTTGCTAAAGCAGGTATTAAGCATGACTATGTAGATATTTGAAACAGTATTGAAAGGCATAAAATGTGTTGGTAGGGTGCATGCCTAAAAAAATGAGGAAGAATGGTTTGTAGGTAACTATTTCAATTAACAAGAATATTTATGTGGAAACTAAAAATATTATGAGTGAATTAATAAAATATATATGTTTTTTATTATTGACTTAGGAAAACATAAATTGTACCCCATAAAAAAAGATGGAAATATAACAAAGGTAAAGATCATGCCCTTAAGATAGGGGTACATAATGACAGCTATTAAATACATAGCACCTATGCTGGAGAACACCTTAGAGGCTATTTTCTCTATTATTCTCACCTAGCCATCTTAGCATGGGATTGCAAAGTCAATTACATTTCTCATTTCCTTCTATTTTTTTTTACTTAACCATTGTCCATTAGTTGTTGTCTTCCCAAAATTGATATGTATCCACAACCCTATTACTTTGTGATGGTTCCTCCATATATGAAGATGATTTATGTAGATCTAATTTACATGTAAATCGGGTACATTATACAACTACTAAATAAATACCACCTATGATGGAGAACACCCTAGAGGATATTTTCTCTCTAATTCTCGCTACCCATCTAAGAATGGGACCTCATAGTCAATTAAATTTCTCATTTCCTACTATTTTTTTTCTACTACTTAATCATTGTCCATTAGTTGAACTGTCATCCCCAAGTTGATTTGCATCCACAACCCTGTTACTTTTTGATGTTTCATCCATAAACGAGGAGGATTTATTTAGTTATAATTTGCATGTAATATTTTTGGGGAAGATAGAATCCTTATTAGGATAGATCTAATTTGTGGTTCTTTAATTTCAAAATAAAAAACCATAATCAGAAGTATCTGTAACAACCTGCTAAGGAACCCAAGAGAATAACACTATTTTAACCTAAATATAGGCGCAATAATTGTTTTTAAATATAATGCAGATTCCCTAAACATAATTGCATCATTTACTCAAAAAGTAATTACATTAATCATTTATAGAGTGCATATATAGAAATAGAAGTGCAAAAATGCATTAACACATTTCTAAATGCTCGTGAGGCATGGATGCAATATTAATCCTTTACTTAACCTATGTCCTCCTATGGTTCCCTAATATCACCACCTAAGCAATATTATATAATATATCCAACCGTCTAGATACATTAATGAATTATGAATCAAAAACACTAATTAAATACATCATATGAATTATGAACATTAATTACTTTATCTCTAGGCTCATTTTATAGCACCAAGCTCAAGCGCTACTAATTATTTCTTTCACCAAATTAACCATTAACATATAATCACTTAAGATAACCATTTTTGGCTTAACTTAAACCTAGACATTTTCTTTATCCCAATCATTAACGTTACCTAACCAACTAGATTACTAACTCTAACTAGATCATCTTTTATTCATTATTGTATGATCATTCATAAGATGACTATCCATACCATTTATCTTATACTATGCCAACTTTATAATCCATAACATAAACATTATGATACTCCTAACTTAACAATCTTTTGTTATCTTTACAAGATCATATTACATATAAAATACATTTATAACAAGATCTATCATAAACTCCCTACATAAAGTACTTTGTTTTTTTATTAAGTTGGCAGGGAGAGGGCACCAACTCAAATAATATAAATTCACATTAGAACACAAAAGACATGACCATGCTTCAGGCGATTACAGTCAAAAGCCACCAAAACCCTACAATATGAAAAATTAATCTAAAAAAATGGTTTAGTACTATCCAATTTTCCTAATCTAACACCAGTATCAATAAACTATATATTATTTTCTTTCATCATTTGAGTAAAATAAAAAAAATATTCTTCTATCTTATAGTAGGAGTCACAAAGTCCTAGTTCATAATAATCAAGTCACAGTAAAAATTAAACATAACGGAAAGTCTAACCAGAGTATCAACATACGCTTCAACATAATAGATGAGTCTAAAGTAAATTAAATTAACTATCATTTCACTTAGAGGTAGTCTCCCAATGCTTTGAGAGACAATTGATTTCCTTCTGCCAGTATTCATTTTCATCTTCCCGAGGTTCCTCCTCATCTTGATCTTCATGTTTCTTCTTCTTGGTATTCTTCCTCAACCTGCTCTTGCCAATGACCACACCAAAGATAGTCTTCTTCACAATTTTGCCCATTAACCTGCGAAGAGAATAGATAGCAGTATTGAAATTCTCTTTGGTAATAGTAGAATGAGTGATAGAATTCTCTAGACTAGATACTCTTTCTTGGAGTTCCCTGATTTGATTCACAATGCTATTATCTTTTCTAGAATCCAAGTTAGGAGTTGGGGAATTATTTGTCAAACAAGCTTCATCAGGATGAACAGGGGAGTTACACATAGTATTCACCATCTCCTCAAAATCATCAAGGTTCACGGTTATCTGCGGGGATTTTTCATCTTCATCCTCATTTAACTCCTCTTTCCCTTTTTCATAATTCTCTTTCTCTGAATTGTCTAAGGTATCACTTTCTTTGGGCTCATATTCAAACTCCATTTTTGGGACCACTTCCTCAATAGGCACTTTCCCTTTAAAAAAATTTTTATTAATCAATCAATTTGACCTACATTCACTAGAGCTCATCTCACATTTCTTTTCCCCAGAGCTAAAGTCTATTTTTTGACCTTCATGAAGCTTAGTGACCTCATCCTTTTCATCCTTGTCAACATCAATGATTCTCTTTTTAGCACAAATATTGTCTTTTCTAGACTTGGGAGGGTTAGGATTATTTTCCAAGGATTTTATTTTATTCGAGGTAGTGTCAAGGAGGGATTCTTCAAAGGAGATTTTAGGAACATGAGGAGGAGGGGTTTTTCTTTTTTTCTTTCCCTTAGGGTTATGGTTAGAGATTTTTGAGAGAGGGATGCTACCTAATAGCTCAATTCTCACAGAGCTTTAAAGGGGTTCATTAATTTTTTGGCCTTGAAATTGAGGGTAGGTAATGCAATGGCTACGAAAAGGAGATTTATCAAAATCATGTTGATACAACACATAAATTAACCCCTGATGCAGGGGTGGACATGCACATAAATTAATTTGTTACAATTACATTTTCATGAGCATAATTACAACAATCTCCCATGAGAGGACACATAACATCAATATCCATAATGAGTACAACATGACATACTAAAAGGAAAAAATCAAGAGCTAGGAAATAAACAAGAATACAAGTGAGTTTTTTGAAGAGAAGATAGTTACCATGATAAATGCATAAACTAGGAGCATACACAAAAAGATCCAAGACAAGGAGACAAGAAGGTTTTAAAGGGTAAAAGAAAAGAAAAAACCCTTGTGAATTATGCATGTGGAAAAATCCAGAGAGAGAGAGAGAGAGAGAGAGAGAAACTCACCAGTCTCTAAATGCCAACATCCATAATAGGTGTGTGCAAACTGTCAACATCCTCTTAAGGAGGGTAATCTAATTTCCTTAATAAAGGAATTACAATAAATGACATGTCATCCCACTTGGACTATAGGACAACATACATGTAGAGACTCTATAGGAATATCCTAAAGAAATAAATGTATGATACCTTGGTTTATCCTAAATTAAATAAATACAACCAAGAAAAGATTAAATACTCTAACCACGCCCCCCCCCCCCCCCCCCCCCCCCCCCCCNACCCCCCCCCCCCCCCCCCCCGCGCCAATCTTTACTTGGGGATTTTACATCAATGGGAGTTAAACCCAAATTTTTACAATGATTTTGAAATTTCTCTTTGGAAAGAGGCTTTGTCAAAATGTATGCAACATGATCTTCTACCTCGCAATGGATGAGTGAAACTTTCTTTTTTTCAACTTGTTCTCTAGTGAAGTGATATTGTAGAGCAATATCCTTTGTTCTTGCATGATAAATAGGATTATTTTCTAAGGCAATGGCACTTTGGTTATCACAGTACAAAGGTGTAGGCTCTTGTTGAGGTAGACCCATGTCTTCAGGTATTCTTATAATACATAAATATTCTTTAGAGGCATTACTACATACTTTATATTCAGCTTCAGGAGAACATAGAGAAATAGAATGTTCATTTTTACATTTCCACAAAATGGCACCTGAACCAACAAAGAAAGAATATCTACAAGTGGATTTCCCATCATTGGGATCTCCTCCTAGATCTAAATCAGTAAAACCTTTTAAAGTAGAATCATAATTTGTATCATAAAATAAACCAACATCAACAGTGCCTTTAATATACCTTAAAATTCTTTTTTCTACTTTGAAATGGGTTTGTTGAGGTTTAGACATAAATCTAGAAACTAAATCTATACTATAAGAAATATTAGGTCTAGTAAGGGTTAGATCATTTAAACTTCCAACTAGTTGTCTATATAAAGTAGCATCAACTAAAGGAGTTTTCATATGAAGCATTAACTTAGTTCCTAATTCACATGGAATGGAAACATGAACAATAGATCATTCATCTTAAATTTGTCAAAGAGATCATAAGCATATTTAGTTGTAGATAGGAAAATACCCTTAGGGGTTTTCCAAATTTGGATTCCTAAGAAATAATGTAAAATCTCTAAATCAATCATTTGAAATTTTTGATTAAGTTGAAACTTAATTTCCGAAATTAAAGAATTTAAAACTTGAAGTGAGAATCAAATCATCTACATATAGATTGATAATAAAAATGTCATCTTTACTGTGTTTAATGTGTAGATTAGGATCATTTTTACTTTTATTCAAACCTTGAGGAATAAAGAAAGCATTAATCTTTGATTACCATTCCCTTGGAGATTGTTTTAATTCATAGATAGATTTCTTTAACTTGCAAACTAAATGTTCATTACCTTCTTTAATAAAACTAGAAGGTTCTTTAATAAAACTAGAAGGTTGAGCCATATAAATTTCCTCATGTAAGTCACCATTAAGAAAAGCACTTTTAACATCCATTTGGTGAATAGGCCAATTTATTTTAGAAGCTAAAGAAAGAACACGTTTAACAATGAGCATTTTAGAAACATGAGCAAAATTTTCATTATAATATAAACCTTCAATTTGAGAAAGCCTCGTGCAACTAGTCTAGCTTTAAACTTACTAATTTTAATATTGGAATTTAATTTTGTTCGGTATAACCATTTGCATGAAACCAAACTCTTACCATAAGGTAAACTAACTAAATCCCAAGTGTTATTAGAAATCAAAGTATCATACTCTTCTTTCATAGCCTTTTTCCAATGAGGTTGTATGTTAGCTTGTTCAAATGATTTAGGATCGTTAGTATTAATAATAGCAAAAATCAAAGAATAATTGAAATAATTAACTCTTGTAAGTTTAATTCCACCCATTATAGTAATACATAATCAGATGATAATGAGTATTGGAAAACTATTTTTAAGACTATAGAGGGACTCTATGAGTGCCTTGTTATACCTTTTGGGTTGTCCAATGCCCCAAGCAAATTTATGAGATTAATGATTGAAGTGTTGAAAGACTTCATTGGAAAGTGGGTTCTGGTGTATTTAGATGACATATTAGTGTTCAGTAAAACTAAGGAGTGTCACCTTAAGAACCTATAGATGGTAATACAAAGACTGTATGAAGAGAAGTTGACAATCAACCTACAATAGGGTGAGTTCATGAAGTAGGAGTTGGTATACTTGGGCTTTGTTATATCAGAGGGAAACTTGAAGATGGACTCAAGAAAGGTGGAAGCCATCTTGAATTGGCCTACACCAAAGTCAGCCACAGAAGTAAGAAGCTTCCATGGACTAGCACAATTCTATAGGAAGTTTATCAGACAATTTAGAGAAATCAGTGCACCTATCTTGGATACAATAAAAGGGGGTTTGAACCAATGGAATGAGAAGGATTATAGAGGATTTGATAATTTGAATAGAATAATAGCCACTCAACCTATACTATCACTTCCTATTTTTGACCAATTGTTTACTGTGGAGTGTGATGCCAATATTGTTTCCATAGGTGCAATTTTGAGTCAAGAGGGAAAGACAGTATCTTTTACAGTGAAAAACTCAGTGATGCAAAGAAGAAGTACTCCTCATATAATTTAGAGCTATATGCATTTGTGCAAACATTAAGGAAGTGGAGACATTATCTCCTTCCTAAGGAATTTGTAGTCTTTAATGACAATCAGGATTTAAGTTTTCTGAATTCACAAGATAAGTTAAGCCATAAGCACATGAAGTGGGTGGAATCTATCCAAGCCTACACCTTCACCTTCAAGCACAATGAAGGAGATAAAAATAAGGTGGAATATGCATTGAGAAGAAGATTTCTCAAAGTGTAAGAAATTCAGTTGAGAAGCATTGGCATAGAAAGTTTCAAGGATCTGTATCTAGATAATGAGAACTTTTCAGTAGCCTATAAGGTATGTAAAGATTTTCAAAGCCACTTTCATAGTGAGTATTCTAATTTTACCCTTCAAGAAGCTCTCTTTTTAGGGGAGGGAAACTCTGTGTACCCATAGGTTCAATGAGGCAGAATTTAGTGCAAGAGAAACATAATGGTTCATTAAGTGGACATTTTGGGGTGCATAAGACCTTAGAGTTGGTAAAGAGATACTATTATTGGCCAAAAATGAGTAGGGATATCCAGAGATATGTGGATACTTGTATAGTCTGTCAAAAGGATAAAGGGATTTCCTCAATGTAGGGTTATATCAACCCCTTCCAATCCCAAATAGACCTTGCGAGTGCCTCAGTATGGATTTTGTAGTGGGACATCCTAAGACCAAGCAGGGAATGGACAATATTTTTGTGATTATGGACAGGTTTAGCAAGATGGCTCACTTTGTGCCATGTAAGACCACCCATGATGCATGTTATCTTCTTTAGGGAAGCAGTAAGGATACATGGACTACCCCTAAGTATTGTATCAAACAGGGACTATAAGTTTATGAGTCATTTTTGGCAAACCTTATGGCAGAAGCTTGGTACAAATCTTTCCTTTAGCTCTGCATATCATCCACAAACGGATGGATAGACTGAGGTGGTGAACAAAAGTTTAGGAAATCTTTTGAGATGCCTAATAGAAGAATATGAACAATCACGAGATCAGTTACTTGCCCAAGCAGAATTTGCTTATAATGATACACTTAATAGATCCACTGGAAAGAGCCATTTTGAAGTGGTGTATGGGATTCATCCCAGGGATATATGTGAACTCAGGGATCTTGGAAGCAAATGCAGAGAAGAGTGGTTATGCTGAATATTTTTCTCAATCCATGATACTGTAAAGAAGGCATAAGTGGAGAGTACAACTCATACTAAGAAGAAGGTGGATGAAAGGAAGAGAGATTTTCAGTTCCAAGTTGGAGATTTTGTCATGGTGCACCTAAGAAAATAATGACTACAAAAAGGTGTCGCCAGTAAGCTTCAAATGAGGAAGATAGGCCCTTGTACAATTCCAACAAAGTATGGGTCTAATGCTTACAAAGTTGACCTTCCTGCTGATATAGGGTTATCTCTAGTTTTCAATGTCCTATAAGGGACCAATTCCAGAGGGAGATCTTGATCATTCAGAAGATACAGAGGATCTCAAGACACTGAAACTTCTAGTTACACCAAACCCAAAGGCAGAAAAGGTTATGAACTCCAGAGTTGGTAAGAAGACTGGGACCAAGACCTACATGAAATATCTGGTAAAATGGAAAGGAAAAGATGATTCAGAGGCTACATGGGTGCAGGAGGCAGAGTTCAAGAAGTTAGGTGTCAACCCTGACTTGATTTCATCACCTAGAAGTTGATTTATCTTATTTAGGGGGGAATGGTGTAGAGGCACCTAGGGTGAAAGGCCCGATTTATCTTATTTAGGGGAGAATGGTGTAGGGGCACCTAGGGTGAAAGGCCCAAAAAAAATTTTGTTGTGTACTTTCTTTGTTACTTATGAAAATTAGGAAAGTTTAGGAACATTTTGGATTTGTTTAAGTTGGTTTTGTAAGGTGTTTGTTCATTCACTCTTGTAATGACCTAAGAGGGGAAAATGAGTCAAATTGGTGAATAGAAACCATAGCTTCTTAGATACATGTTTTTAGGTCAATTTTGTGTTGAAGAGGTGGTTTGTAGGGCTCAGGAAATCCAACCAAGGAATTAGGGGCTTTAGAAAATGAAATGCATAAAAGATGAAAAGTTTCTCATGCAATAATTTTGCAACTTTGCAACTTTTTAAAGTTGCTCGACATGTACTAAAAAGTTCATTTTGTCCTAAATAGAAAATTTGGTCAGTTACAATGATTATTCTGATAAGGGGAAGACTATTTAAGATCTCCCAAGCCATCATTTCAAGGTTGGATGTCTTTTTGTTTAAAATTTTAGTTAATGAGAAGTTGCAGACTATATTTTTAACTCTATTTGAGCATTCTTTTATTAGCTGAGCTGATTAATGGATTGAATATTGATCTTTTCTATTGTAATTAGTTTCTAATTATTTTTCGGAGACTCTATGTGGAGGTATTTTAGTCTTTTGTCTTCATTTTCTAAGTTCTTGAAAAACATTTTGTAAGTTGCAAGTTCCTGGTCCTATTTTGGACTGTAAATAGAAAATGGATCCTCGAGGTTCTTGAGTCCATGGTGAGAAAAATGTGCCTAGATGGAACTCAAGAGGAGCCACTGTACATAATTTTCCTTTTGTTTTGGTAGGACAAGAGTCAGCAATGAATTTTGAGCTCTTTCCCTAGGCGAGCTTGACTATAGCCCGACTAGGGAAGAAAGAGAGACAGTGGTGAAAAACTTACAGTGTTGGATTGGAAAAACAATACAATGGTTGGATGGTGACAAAGGAGACGTAATACAACTCTCTAAGTAGTGGTAGCAGTTGAGGAGTCATACTTGGAAAGAAATGAGAGAAAATGCGGCATAAGACCTAATTAGCCCTACATTTAAGGACAATGTCCCTAAGAGTTTTGGCGGTCTTTTGGGGGATTTTGTGAAACAATCTAGAAATTGTGCCTGATTAGGGATACAAGAAAGCACTTGGCCTAATCCTAGATTGTAGGAGTTCAATGTTTGAATGGATGTTTGATGGCTTCAACTCCTCAAGAATATCCTGAAATGACCTAAGGAAGGAATAAAACAACCTTGCAAGGTGTGGTGAGTGTTGGCATAGGTTGATAGAATTCACCTTTGATGATTCAGTGAGCATTGACAAGGAACCTGATTGATAGAATGAATCTTGAATAGGAGGTAGAATTTCTTAGTGACTTACCTCAAGACTAGGGTTGAGAGATCCCTAGAAGGTTTAGGAAAGAGGCCTTGGAATAGAGTCAAGATGACTAAAGGGAAAGATCCCATTCCTATCAAAGGTATAGACAATATTTGTTTTGAGACAATTAATAACAGAGCTAGTGATGAAACTCTGAGAGACCCCCAGCAGGAGATCTCTGAGGAGGCTATAAACACTCTTGGAGAAACTTCAGAGGAATGCCCAAGAGGATAGTGGTGATGATAATGAAGAGGATAATGCAGAACATGAATTATCTCAGACTTGTAAGGGATTCTAAAATTGAATTAGCTCATTCTTTATTGCACATTAACTGATCTCATTTATTCCTTATATTTTGAGCTTAAAAATTTACTAGCTTTCACTATCATCATAGAGAAATTCAAAAGGGAAAGGGGAGGGCTGGCCACCTTTTCTAGAAAATTACTTCTCTTTAAGCTAAAGTACTGAGTAAAGAAGTGAAATTAATGCAGAAAATATAAAATTTAGAACCAAATGAACATAGATGCAATATACTGAAACTTTTAAAAACACAAGAACAAATAAAACAATAATTTATCTTGAGAAAACCCTCCAACCTAAGGGAGAAACGTAGCCACACCTGAAAAACTAATCCTTTATTGAATACTCAAAATTGGATATAATGTCCTCAAGTTTAATCAGAAGATCAATCTAATACGGGATTGTTAACTCTTAACAATCATCAATAGAATGCCTCTTATAATTTTTAAGCAAAATCTAGTTTGGCATCTACAATATATCAAAAGGTGTATGTATCTCACAGATACTAAATACAAAATGATTTTACTCCTCAAATAATCACATATATACAAAGCATATATACTAGAGAATATATAGAAGAATTGTATGAACATAACTATATACTAGAACATAATTGTATGCGCATATATATAGTAGACAATATATAGAATATTTATACATTGAATCTAAAGCGATTGTGGCATAAATATTTCTTTGCCAAAGTTTGACAATGGAAAAACTTGCTCGACAACATACAATGTGAAGTGCATGGATGCCCGATATAAGAAATCAATTTTTTTGCAAGTTACCATCAATGTTATATGTTTATTTTTTTCTTACTTGCCAAATTGATGGCTAGATTCAGAGTGTCCCTGTCATCTTCCGTACATGCATACATTGGCTACATGCAAATGAGGATGGATAATAAAGACATCTAATACATATTGTTGGATAGTGTGCATAAATGAAATATGTTTTTTTATATGCCACTTTTGTATGAGTGTTTCTTTAATATCCATCCTCATTTGCATGTAGCTGATAATTTCAATTAACAGGTGGTATAGGTGATGTCCTTCACACAACTCATGATGAGCATGGAGGATGAGGTTCAAGTAAGCCAGGCAACTTCTTCTTCTAAGAAGGTTATGTTGTTCTATTGCAAAGTATCAGAACTGTACATTTTGAATTCTTGAAAACTATTCCAATAGTACACCATATGGTTGTTCTACCCAAATTTTGTATTTTTTATATTAGTTTTTACTATTATTTCAATTATTATAGACCTGAACTGTTATGATAATAAGAAATATAGGTAATTTACAATTTTATTTCGATATATAGGAATATGTAGTTTTTTATATTACTATACCAGTTTAGAAACAAATTTTATGTATTTCATATAGAGAGGCTTAACGTTTTGTAGCAATTTACAAAAACTACAAGCTAGAGTAGTTTTTTTTAATAGTACTCTAGCTTGTAAATATTTTGTATATTGCTCCAACACCTACTTTTTTCTTGGCATCATATATACATGTTCTCATGAAGAATTCAAAATGGACAGTTCTGACACTACAGATATGTTGTTCATAATTTCAACTTACAGTCTATATTTCTAATGACTACACATATTTCTGATGTTACTCCTTGGTTTATTACATTTATTATGGGATCTTTATTAGCTGATATGTTATGACTAGGACGTAGGAAGATTCAGTTGGATATTGGCTTGTGTTTATTTTTACTTAACAGTGTGTTTTCACACCACCATTTTATTCTTGGATTTTGTTCTTCCCCATCTTCTATCTCTTGGTATAGATGTTACATTGTATTTTAATGGCTTATAGCAGGCATTGCACTACTTCATTTTGGATCTTCCTTTTGCACTACTTCATTTACACTAAGTTATTTTTTATGGTCCATATTTGTTCAACTTATTGCTAAAGTGCATCCAACATTGGTATGCTACTTTACAGTTAACTAGGAAATGTTCTACTATTTCTTCTACTTCTTTGCGCATTTGACATATGTGGGGACCCATTATTCAATGTTTTGAAGTCTTTCTTGTATTGCTATGTTTTTGTGTAACACCATACAAGGTAGATTCAATGTTTTATGCTTTCATTATATTGAACAAAAATATGCTAGATTTTTTTGCATTTATAATTTGAAAAGATGTTTACTATCTTTTTGTGTAACACTGTCCAGGAGTTACAATAAAAAGTTTATAGAGAAGTTTGACCACTCCCAATTTGGCCCTCAGTTAATGGAATGCAATAAGAGGGTTTGGAAAGATCATGAAGAAGTAAAGAATGAAAACTTGTACTATAGAAAACCCATGTTGGAAAGATCATGAAGAAGTAAAGACTAAAAACTTCATATATAAATGCAGTCTTTGTTATATAGTTTTTACTGTAATTTCATGCATTATAGATTGCATTCATGATTTACTTAAAAATGGAGGTAGTTGTTACTCCTTCTCGTAGTTGTTATTTCACGCATTATAGATTGCATTCAGGATTCAAGTGTATAGTTTTTTAGTCAAACTCATTGACCCATGTTTCATGAGTAGTATTCCATCCATGAGTTTGACATGCACAAATTGCCTTGAATCAGCTGCACTTAACAAACTACTGTCACAAAAATTGTTGATGTGTCGACAATGACTTCGAAGTTGTTACTCGCAAGAGTGTAGGTGAGACAAGGTTCAACAAGCCTGGTACTTTTATTATCAATGTATAATTTACTATTTAATATTTTTGTTGTGGGGGTGGAGCGAGCCTTACATTTTATTGCAATTATAATTAATATGAATCAACAAAATAATCAACTAAACAAAATGATATGTTGGAATGACAGTGGAATATTTGTTGAAATAGCATCAATAACTTCGCTCAATGTGCCTATGTGTCAATGTGGTGTTGTCACTGTGTGTTGAAGACCTCACGCACAACAAGCAATCCTAGGCATTCATTTTGGGGTTGCCCAAATAGAAAAAAGGTTGTTAATGGAAATATATTTTATGTTTAAAAAATAATGTAACAACTAATCATTTTAGGAAGAACTAATGTAGATTTGGTATTGCAGGGAAATAGTGGATGTCAATACTTTCGGTGGGTCGATGAAATCCCATCTACATCTACACCTGAGGTAGTCCAAATGAGTGCAACTTGTGCAAGGCTCGAGAGGCAGCTAGTGCCACCTAGATTGCTTCAATGGCGAGAACAGAAATCAAGTTTCTGTGATGCCTTCTTTGTGTTGTAATCGCACTTCTTTGTTGGGACCATATGCGTAAATGTGGTAAACAGAGGGCTATTCTAGATACTGAAACTTTTTTAGAATTTCATGTAAATACGTTGGACATATTTTGGTAAACTCGTATTTTTTTGTTGTTTATGACTTGGTTATGATTTTCTATATAAAATTAAACAAAATTTGAAATTAACCTTATTAAAATAAATTTGAAAAAATTTAAAAATTATTACATTTTTAAAAATAAAATTGTTTCTGATTTTCTATATAAAATTAAATAAAATAAAAATAAATAAACTAATAAAAATAAATTATTAAATTAAAAAATATTAAAACAATTCACACAAAAAAAAAAATCATACTTAAATTCTAATTCTAGTTTCAAAATGTGGAACCAAACAAAGGAAATGCATTTTCTCACTCATTTGTTTGTTTTGTTATTGATCTATTATCCCTTTACTGATATTTTGATGTGTTTCAATTTTAATAAATTCATTTTCTGCTATTTAGAGTATAACTTTCTGTATTAATTAAAAACTGTAAACAAAGCAGCTTTCACCTTCAATGTCATGTTCGCAAAGTGATATTTCCCAGCGGCTCTTTTTGAGAAAAGACACATCTCCGTGTCATTCACGTCTGAGCAACTTGAAAATTTGGCATCAGACTTGTCGTCATATGTGGAGAAACAAACAACACACGACCGTGCAAGTCGGGATAACCTTTTGCCCATGTGAAGTGGTAAAACAAGTCTTTTGTCTATTCTGTAACAGCCAAGAAATTTGCAGAGTCTAGTCTGCTAAAGAAATGTGTGGAAAATTAGCATGCAACTACTCTTTCATACAGTTTACTATGTGGGTACAAATTTCGTGTATGAGACGGCGTAAATGTAGTGAATGCTAGGCGGGCCTCAGCTTCCTGAAGTATGTGAGGTCAACAATCTTCAAGACAATGAAAAATCAAGTAAATGGATGAAAGTCATGCAGGTAATGACGACGTACATGCAAGACCATGACAAAATGCCCACCTAGTGTTACATAATTTAATTTCAGTTTAATTTTAAATTTAATTTAATGAAATAATATAAGATAATTATATATTAATAATTAATTTTTTGGATAAAATAAATATAAGGAGGTTGGCGATGGTTCTGCCTCGAATTTCATTTTTGCGGGTGATCTAGAGAAACAAGAATATCTTTTCAACAAAATCAATTATGTGATTCGACAGGATTTTGAGAGATTTTCTATTGCATTTTATGGCCGAGGCTAGGCTCCCCTTCGTCAACTATCAGAAAATCTGGGATGGAAAACTGTAAAATCCAAGAAAACCACTCATTAAGTGAAAGAGTCTTATATTCAAGTTTTATTAAACTAGCTCAAGGAAGGAGCTACAATCTCAAAAGAATTCTTAAAATCCATTCAACTATAGAATCTTGTGTGTAGATAAAAACTTTTAAGACATGCTATGAGGCTTTCCTAGACCATTAAGCTCAATACATCTTGCACTTGAGTGTCATTGTGCACTACAACAATATTTTGAAATTTACTTGAGTGTCATTGTGCACTACAACAATGTACTATGTATGATCGCATATGTTGGAAGCAAACATGGGGCAAGTTATGATTGATTGAAGAGCAACAGGGAAGATAGAATAATAGACAGTGACAGAAAGTGAATGGTTTGATTGTTCTATCAAATCGGTATGGATCCAAGTATTGTGTTCATGATATGTTTATCTTGAATATGATATGTTATTGATATTATGATCGCAAAAGGATTAGACTATCGGAAGGCATCATTTCAGTTAACAGAAGATTATTATGTTCCTAATAGAAAAATGTTTGAACTGGTTTGACCAGTTGGTGTTAGATCAGTGTGCAGTGATAATGTGATTGGTTGCAATGGATGTTTGTATGATCCAGGTGTCAAGGTGACATGGCATAACATATTTTTATTGATTAATTTATATTGCATTTCTCGAGGTGATTGGATTTAATCAAGTTTTAGAAGCATCTTAAAGAAGTCAATAAGGTTTGACAGTTCTTGTTTCAAATCGATGTGCGATGAATCTTATGGCCGACCTGAGTTTGTTAGTAGATGTTCTAGATTGGGAAAAAATTTTAGGGTTCAAGGATCGAGTGGAGAGATTTTAATATGTTTTTTAAGGTGGTTAAATTCCCTAATTACCATGTAATGTATATATATACATATAAATCAATACTTTATGCTAGTGTAGAACGTGGATGCCAAGGTGCGGTCAAGTAAAGAGAGAAGATTGTCTCCAAGGAGTAGAAGTATTGTGCTTAATTGTATTTGAACAAGAAGAGGAGACGTGCTACAACCATATCATTATACTTGTTGAATCCTAATAGGTTCTCAAGAAAATATCTTAACCGGGTATACTTTAACATGTCCAATTTGTAAATCCTTTAACCAGGTGAATCTTTAACTAGGGTTTAAATCTTTTAACAAGGTTACTCCTAACAAGGTAAAGCTCCTAACAGGGCCAAACGTAAATCCCTTAACCGGGTGACTCCTAACAGCTCTTCTCCTAACTAGCATCATTGTAAGCTCCCATCAGGGCTAGGCCTTTAACAGGGCACATTTTAGAAGAGTGAAAATATTTGTGAGTACTAATCCCTACCGTGGTTTTCACCCTTAGTCAGGGTTTTCACGATAAAAATACTGGTGTTCTTGTGTTTCATGTTTGTATGGTTATTTGCTCACTTTGTTTATTGTTGCATATGGTTTAAAGTTGATGAATGTTGTTAATGTCTTGAATGAATTGTGAAAAAAAATTGATGTGGTTGATTACTTATTCACCCCACCCCCTCTCTCAGTTATCTTGGACCTTATAGCATTAACATGCCCAAGGTAGTGCTTTATTTGAAGGCTGGAAGAAAATCCTTGTGGGTGACTACCAAAAGGAGGTGGAATTTGAGGTGGTCCTAATGTGCACACAAACTAAGGAGGGAACAACTATCAGGGTTCCTTATGTGGTTGTTGACCGTATTGTTCCCTTTAAGAACAATACTTTGGTTGGCTTCTTTTTCTCCTTTCGCCCAACCATTGACATGGTAAGGAAGTGGGTATCTCAGAAATAGAATCACAAAGTAAGTTTGCTAACTAGTGTTATGCTTGGATCATTATCAATGATAGTAGAAGATATGACCTTTTTCCTATCTAGTTCATGGGCATATAGAAATCATCACCTATCGCTTAGTCGATGGAAGCTGGGCTTTGACCCTGTAATTGAATTATTTCAAGACACCTATGTGGGTTAGAATATTAGGCCTCCCACTTGAATTCTAGGATAAGAAGATTTTTTAGTGGATTGGCAAGACATTTGATAACTATGTTTCAACGGACAAGGTCACCAGGACAAAGTCTAGGTTAGTTTTTGCTCGCTATGATGTCAATGTCACTATTACTAAAACTCTGCCAAACTTTATTACCCTACATCCTAAGTTGGGTAAGTGGACACAAGTGTTGGTTAATGAGAATTCCATGGTATTTTTCTAAAAGTGTAATAAATTGAGCATTGTGATCTACAAGGGGCCAGAGAAAGAACAAAAAAAATGAAGTGTATCTTAACCGTCCCTCTCAAGTTCAATGTGCCCTTGCAGGCATGACCTCAAATATTGATAGTGTTGAATATCCTTTCATGGATGGGATTATTAAGCTTTGATAAACTCCTAAGAGTCCTGATCATGCATTCATTTTAGATAGGGACCCTATGTTGGATATGAATTTTGAAACTTGCTGGGGTAATAATTTGGTTGTTACTTTTCTGTAGTCATATTCCTTGGAGGAAGGAAAAACACCACCTGTTAGAACCCAAATTGTGACTTCCTCAGCCACCCTCATGGTGTTTCATTTGAGCCAATGTTTACCCCCCTCCCCCCCCCCACCCCACCCATGGGTAAAATCTTCTCATCATCTAGTG
>MU228349.1:1721057-1732450 GCA_018584345.1 Thuja plicata
ATCCACCAACTCTATGGTGTAAGATGATGGATGGATGATCCAGAAAAAGAAAAACAAGAATAAGAAAGTGGATGTTGGTTCTAACATGAAAGTTTGTTGACCATCGTGGTGTTTCACAAGGAAAATGGAAGTTACAAGGGGAATTTCCAATGGAAGGTAGAAGATTCTATATTTTGGAACCAAGACAAAGAAACGAGGGTCCTCTCTTGGGACATGAGGGAGTTGAATAGCCCCCAGAAACAATTTACCCTCAAGAATTGTATTCTAGAAAATGGTGTTGATATCCTTCTCCTTTAGGAATTTAAGATGACTAAATCCTCCTTTATCACTCTTGCGAGGGATTTTTGATCGGGTTCACAATATTGTATTGTGGAAGCTTTGGGAGTGTTGGGAAATATTGTTACTATGTGGAACCTGCTAAAGGTTTCTAGAGATTTGACCTTTTCCAATCAGAATATTTTATCTATAAGGTTCAGCTAGGATGGTATGATGTGGTTCATGGGTAATGTCTATACACCTAAATATTGGAATGGCAAGAGAAAGGTCAATAATAAAATTGCAGCCCTTCTTTAGTAGTCCGCCCGGTGCTAGCTCCTTATTGGAGAATTCAATTCCCACCTCTACTCATCGGAAAAATTATGTGTCTTGGAAGACTACACGTATAGTATGGTGGATTTATTTGAATTCATAAATAAAATTGGTTTGCTCAACACTGACCTTATTGGGAAAACGTTTACCTGGTCTAACCATAAGAAGGTTGTGGACCTCATCTGGGTAAGACTTGATCACTTCATTTCCTAATCCAATTGGAATATAGGATTCAATTATTTTCTTACTACCCTCCATTGTACAATGTTTGATCATAACCCACTCTTATTAGTCTGGAAAAATAGGTTGTAGAACGCCTATGTTCTGTGTATTTTATAAACTTATCATCATTAGAAGAAATGTGAAGGTATGGAACAAACTCACATTTGGTAATGTCTTTGAGAAGAAAAATAAAATTTTCATGAAGTTGGCTTCCATCCAGGAGAAAATAGATTGGGGCAATATTTCACTAACCACATATGTTGTTGAAGAGACCTTGAGGGCTGATTGGAAAATTATCCTCAATGGGGAGGAAATATTTTGGAAACAAAAATCTAGAATCCATTGGCTTAAATAAGGGAATAGAAATTTTGCCTTCTTTCATTTTCTGGCTTGCGCCCACAAGAAAAGAAACAATATCCTTAGCCTAAGGAATGAACATAATGAGGAGGTTACAAAGGACAAGAAGATGGGTGTTTTAGCCTCTTATTTGTTTTTCAAAGCCTACAAGGATGGTGATTGTATTATGGATGGTGCTCTTGAGGCTTGGATGTTGGACTACCTCCCAAAAACTATCTCTCTAATTGGTAATGAGCTTCTCATGGCCCTGATCTCAGAGGAGGAAGTGCGGATAGATACATTTTTTTTTATGAGGGACTTTAATGCCCTGGGTCCTATAGGATTCCCCCTACTTTCTTTTAGTATTTTTGGGATATTTTTGGCCCTAATGTTATTGTGGCCACAAGAGATTTCTTTAAAAAAGGCAGACTTCTTAAGAAACTAAATTGTTCATTCATTTTCCTAATCCCAAAAATCTAGGATCCACTCTCTCTTATTGATTTTAGGCCAATAATATTGTGTAATACTATCAACAAAATCTCTTATAAATTCCTCATCAATAGAATCAAATCTTTGCTTAATAATCTTATAGACTTTAACCAGAATGGGTTTGTCCTTGGGCGATAAATTCTTGATGTATCCATTACTACCCAAGAAGTCTTCCACTACATGGAAAAATGCAGGCTCCCAAGGATGGATCTTACGTTGGACATATACAAAGCTTATGATAGGTTCAAATGGGATTTCCTCTTCAAAGTTCTTAAAAGATTCAACTTTGACATGAAGGTGATTGCACTAATCAAGAAATGTGTGACTATTGTTTGCCACTCTGTCCTTGTCAATGAAGTTCCAAGAGGTTTCTTTGGCATGTCTATGGAGTTAAGGTAGGGTGACTCCCTCTCCCCTACATCTTTGCCTTGTTGGCTGAGGTGCTGGGAAGGAACTTTCTTCGTATATTGAGTGAAAAAAAACTTGGGGGTGATTCATGCTTCCACCCCGTCCCCTATGGTTTTACAGTAGTTTTTTGATGATACAATCCTCTTTGGTGTTGTATCAGTGCTGGAAGATAGAAGATGGAAACACCTCCTCACCCAATATGCTTCAATGTCGGGGCAAAGTATCAACTATGCTAAAAGAAAAGTCTATTTTTTCAATACTAATCATTCCCTTTAAAACAAGGTTAGGAACATCCTTGGATGTCATTTTATTGATCTCCCAAATTCTTACATTTGGTTTCCACTCATACTCAAGGAGGTTTATAACTCCTTTTTGAATACAATTGTAGAAAGAATGTAGTTTAAGATGGTTGGTTGGAAGGGTAAACTTCTAAGTAGGGCAAGTAAGTTACAACTCCTCAAACAATCTTTGCAAGGAATTCGTGTATACTTTATGTCACTCTTTAGAATATCTAGTGCTTGGTCTTATAAATTGGCGAGAATTAAAAGGAATTTCCTATAGTATAGAATGGAATAAAATAAGTGGATTGCTTATGTTAAGTGGGACTATATTTTTCACCAAAAATATATGGATGATCTGGGTGTAAGGAAAAATTTTCACTTCAACAAGGCTCTCATTACTAAAATTGGTTGGAACCTAGCCAAATATAAATTCAAATGGTGTGACATTGTGTATACCAAGTATTTGAATTTGACAAAGTTTTCTCACTCCTTGAATACACATAGACTCCCTATATGATCCAAAATCTAGAATAGTATTCTCAAGTGTAGGTAACTACTTCTTCGAGGCTTGAATGAAGGATTGGTGATGGTCTGAAAACCTATTTTTGGGGATAAAACTTAGATGGATAACACACCCCTCTCCCTAATCCCTACCTTTTGTGACCTTTGTGTGTTGGCTAAAAGGTTCTTCGGGAGCAAGGTTGAGAACTATGTGGATCACTCAAGAACCTGCAAAAATATCTAACTATTTTGTTAATGCCTTCAACAGCTAATGCCTCTGGCACTAGATTTAAAAAAGAGACTCAAGGAGGAGATAATATCAATGTTCCTGAGGGAAGATTGTTTGTTATGGAAAAACAATGCTAGTGGTGAATTCACAGTGAAATCTACCTATCTTATTATCATTGGTGAGGGGGATCAGGATGAATATTAGAAAAAGGTTTGGAACTCCCAATTAATCCCTAAGATCAATATATTTTTGTGGGGTTGATGCATGACAAGATCCTTACTTAGGATAATCTTATCCAGTTTCCCAACCACTATGTCCTCTGCAAATTGAACAAGGAGTCAGTTAACCATCTCTTCATGCATTATTCCTTTGTGCGTGAGCTTTGGTAGAGAGCTCTACAACTTCTCCAAACCCAGTGGGAGATACACAGAGATGTCCAACAAATTACTTTCAACTGGAAGGGGATATCTGTTAACCCTATTATTAGACAATTATGGTGTTAAATCCCTCCTTATTTGTGTTGGGAAATATGGAAGGAAAGGAATAACAGGGTATTTTCATGAGAATGAATGTCATCCAGAGGTGTTTTTTGGCATTTTCCACAAGCTATTGTTAGAAATTTAAGTGTCACTAGAGGACTTGGTCCCTCCATTCCTCTCTCTTTTAGCAATTGTCAAGTTGCAAGGAATTGGGGTCTACAGGATCTCATTGGGAATGAGGGCCCATCTAAAAAACTCAAAAGGAAAAACACAAAATAGACTCCCGCACTTCCTGGTTGGCCCAAACTAAATTTTAAAGGCACAAAAAAACAATCTAAAGACCTATTTGTTATGGATGAAGTGATGAGAGACCATTCGGGCATGATGATAGTGTATTTTAGTGGTGTATTTCCTAGATATACGAACAATCAAGTGAAGGAATGGACCTTTGTGGGGACTTAATATTGCACTCTCTATTGGGACCAGAGCAATTTAATTTGAGGTTGATTATATGCTCATCATAAATATTATTAAAGGTTTTTCAAAAGTGAAATATTCTGTGGAAGCAATTTTGGGTGATATTCACAAACTCTTGTAGGGATTTGATTCCTTTACTATCAATCATGTGTAGAGAGAGGGAAATGTTGTGGCGGATGCTCTAGCTATGAATGGTTACTTTCTCAAGGGGGTGAAGTGTTGAATAAACCCTTTGTCCCTCCCAGTTGATGTATAGACTTTCTTGAATGGAGAATGCCCAAGATCCAAAGAAGATGGTGTGTAACATCCTACTTGGGAAGTGGTGACTCCTTGGTACTTTAGGGATTTGGGTTCAATGTTACCCTTACCTTTTAATTCTTGAGTGAGAGTGGAGAACTAGCCCGACTATTTTTAATTTGAACATGAAATGGATGACATAGTAGGATGGTTTTTCCTTTCAAAAATACATTTTCCAAGAGGGCATTTTTTTCTATTATTGTTGTAGTTTTCTGCCTAGATAGCTCCCATGTAATCATCTTGATTACATTAGCCTTGAGGAGTACCACATCATAATGACATGACATTATGGGATTATCATTATTGGTGTGAGTTGTATTTATCATTACCCCTTGTGTAATGAAAGCTACACTACTTACACCTTGTTGAAAAGACATCCGCTTGTGAGATTCTAAAGCTTGTGTGGGTTTATTTTTTTGTGGGGTGGTGTAATAATTTTACCCAACCAAATAGACAAGCACCCTTCTTACCTTTAAATTATTTAGTGGTAACGGAAACTTTATTCTATCGTATCAAGAGTTGCAGTTCTCATTTCAATGTTGGTTTCCCTGAGTATTTTTTCACTTAAATTATGGGGGTGTCCACAACTGCAACGAGCCGTGGGAACTAGAGAAGGTTGGGAATGACCCCACAGTTTGGAACATATACAAGGAGGATGGGCTTACTAATTTTTTTGAATGCATTAATGGATTTGATGAGTGATTCTCTATACACTTTTTTAACTCCTGGGATAACATGAGGCTTTCTATGGGGGGTATTTCCTTTGAAATCAGTAAAGAGGCCATTGCTCAAGAAAATGGGCTTTCTACTGAATGTAGGAAGTGAAAGAAGACTAGTCATTTTGTTTTCAATTACAATTATAACAAGTTCTTTAATGAAAATGAGGCTCTAGTAAAGAGGAGGGGTGGATATGATAGAATGAAGCTTTCCTCCCCTTGGCATGATGTCTTGTATTATCCTAAATTATAAGGACCTAACTTGTGTATAATTTAAGGATTATTTTGTACTCACCTTAGTGTTTTTTCTATAGTAGGACCTTATATGGCATTTAATGGATACCTAAATTCAAATATTGGTACTCTATCCCATTTAATCTTGTGAAAATTTTAGGTTAGTCCTTATTTATAAGTGTGCTCCTCTATTTTTAATCCAATCAAATAATTCATTTCATCACCTAGGCCCTATATCAGTAGTTGTGTCCTTTGTAGTCTATCATGACCTCAGAATGAGTTTTCAATGCAAGAGAATCCTGGGTGTAAGAGCAATCTTGCATCACCCAAAAAATATTTTATGGTTTCTTTTCAAAAAGGGCTATTTTGTGTAGAGTTTCTATTTCTGGAAATTTACTATTTTTAGTAAGTTTTTCATTTGAGCTCAGAATGTTCTATTTTATTCCCTGGAGGTTCACTTTGATTGTATCAGTCTGCCAGTAAAGTTTCATTTCCAAATCAAGTCTAGTTTTGTAGATGTTGAATATTTTCAGTATTAGCAGCAAGGTACAGAAACTTTGAACTCAGTTTTGAAGGCTTTAGAGGCTTTGAATGGGGTTGAAACCTTGGCTGACATTGTGGAATTTCTAAAATGGGGTTACGGTGACCCATCAGGTCAACGGGTGATGAGTTATGGTCTTCGGAAGTTTCACTACATGAACTTGAAAATGTTATTAAAGTTCCATCAAAATTTCTTTTTGGGTTCTAAAGTTGTTTGGGCCTATTCCAATGTAATAAAAATGAATAATAATATCTTAGGGATGGTCGGCCTCAAACTTTAGGGTTTGATTTCTAGAATCTTCTTGGGTGGTTAAAATTGGCTATTTATTGAAGGCCTGTAGGGTTGTCTAGGCAGTTCTGGATTATGCATCTGGTGGCTCTGGCTTGCAGAATATTCTAATAAAATGCCCATGTGGTTGTGCATGTTGCATTTATGAATGTGCATGTTATATTTTATAATATTGTAATTTCATTTCATTATGGATAATGGAAAGCTCATTTCTTGTCTTTGCAAATCTTGTTATTCTCGATTTTGTTGTTTGTTTGTGTTAATAAGGGGGGCACCCTTCATCAGTTGTACCTGAAGATCTCATACCTACCCTATTTCCTGGCACCCATTCCAATTTTGGGAATAGTGTTTTAGGTACGGAATGGTTTTGGCATTATGTATCATGGGACAAAATGGTTTTGGCATTATGTAACATGGGAAAAATGGTTTTGGCATTATGTACAATGGGAAAAATGGTTTTGGCATTATAGCCTTGCATGTTTAGGCCCAAATTTGGCCCAGAGATCTATGCTAGGGTTTTGGAGGGAAATCTAGTCCAATGGTCAACCTACTTGAGTTTTAAACTCTGAAATGTTTTGATATGTCAAGGTATGATATACTTAATTTTCTAGATCTAGTATCTACTACATGAAAACATGATTTTATTTATTTCATTTCATTTCAAGATTGATTCCTAAATAGAGGTTTGACTGAGGAAAACCCCTCTATCCAACCTAATTCCCTATTTTTATGTGTGCAGGAGCATGTTACAAAATATCAAAAGAAATTCAAAGGGAACATGAATTGTTGGAAGAACCCTGGAAGTTTGAGGTTAAAACCCAGGGAACATAATGAAATTGGCATTTTGTTCCTAGGTACAGAATGAATTTGGAATTATGTACCCTCCAAATCTAGCTCAGATTTGGCAAGGAGTCGGGTTATGATTTGCAGGTTTCCGATCTTCACTTACATGTATTTTTGGGATTCTTATTCATAAATTCATATCTCATTCAACATACCTCCTATTTTGATTCTAAGTACACTCATTTACTCTCTAATTTATCTCTACATTTACTTTTCAGTTTAGTTAATTCACTTCTTAGTTTGATTAATTGTCTTTTTTATATCCTTCTCAATTCTAAGCAACTATGGAATAGAAACCCCATTGATATTGTAATGGCATACTTCTTACCAGGTCATGTCAATCATATTTTTCTTAAGGTGGTTTTTTATTCCAATGTACCTTATAAATTGGGGAAATTAGACCTTTTATGTGATCACATTTTCATAATGTACCTGGGTCTGTTATCGGATCATGAGGTACTTTATATTGGAAAGATTTTTTTAAATTTTACTATTATTACCATATGTTAACTCTTAATCACTTTAGGAACCACAGAATTATCTCTTTTCCATTTTTCTTATTGAATTCTCTTGAAATTTTGTGTTTGAGATTAGGGAATGCATTCGTTAGGGTAAAAAAAATAACTTACCTGCACCAAGGCCTCCGCTTTAGGACCTACAAATTTTACTATTCCCTCTGCCCTCCCAATCCTACCATGTCTATTAGGCCCCCCTATCATAGTCCCCCCACCTTATGTCATCGTTTACATGCCTAGCCAAACCAAGAAAAAAGGCATTAAGAACCCAAGGGCCAATAGGATGAGTACCCCTAAAATGTAGAATTTTGATACTATTACCCCTGACACTGCCCCTGAGGGTAAATTTTTTCTTCTATAATATTCCAAGAGGAAATAAAAAACATTCCCCCTACCAAAAATTCCAAATTCTTTATTCAGGAGGTTAGCATGAATGTTGATGAGGAAGTGGAAGAGAAGAATAGCACTCCCCATAGATCTAATAGACTGGAAAATAGGTCTACATAAAAAGGAAAAAATATTCTTGTGGGTTATGATTATTAAGAGAACATGGAATAGGAGAACTAGGTTGCTAATGAGGGAAATGAGAAAACCAATAACAAGGAGGATGATCTCACGGGGACTGATGACAGTGGTAGCTCCATATTTCCACCTCTGATGACTCAACCCATAGTGATAATTTCATGGAGGAGCCACCTAAGTTCGGTAATAACTTGCCACCTCCTAAGGAGAAAACCATCATTTAATGTGGCTTCAGTCGTTGATTTTACATGCCTATAGAATTAGGTGAATACTCTAAAGAATAGAGTGAGCGATGTTGAACATAAGATGGATAGTGTATCCAGATTCAATCTTTGGGTTATGTACAGCTTGGCAACCTCTATTTTCCTCATGCAACACAAGATTATAGGTGGAGATAGGCAAGAGGAAGGTAGATATATGGACTTATTTAAATTCCTTACTAACAACTATTCCATTATGTTACAGCAATTAGGCTATCATATTAGATCATCTCATAAGGTATAATGGGGCCCAAACCATTGACCCCTCTAGAAATATGCTTTTTATTTCTTCTTTCAACCCAAGTGGATATTTGAAATCTTGTTGTTTATGGTATTAATTTGGTTGTACTATTATGTTTCTTGGTAGTTTTTATGTTTACTATCCTTTCTCTTGTGGTATTTGGTACGATAGTGATAACTTTCATGTGTATAAGCTACTGATCTATGGCCTATGTCTATCTATTAATTATTAGAATGAATTCAGAATAACTGAGAGGAGGGGGTGAATCAGTTATCCTCAGGTCTAGATGTGCCCATTTAAACTTTATACAAATTTGAACAACTCGGATCTACTTGGCAGCAATAACATAAAATAACAACATACATATGTAGTTTATTATTTAGATGTAATCAGCTTGTAGAAACTTAACAATAAAACACAACATAAACATTCACACAAGTTGACACCAGTATTTAACGTGGAAACCCAATATGGGAAAAAACACCAATAACATGCTATCAACTTTTCACTCTTCTGAAGTGAGCTCTATTAGGAGCCAACCCTGTTAAAGGTTATAAAACACATTGCTAAATGTGACCAGGTTAAAGGATTTAATCACCCTATCAGGAGTGGCCTTGTTAGAGGAATTAGAACATTCCACCTGAATGTCACCTTGCTAGAAGGATTTATACAATGACTGTTAGATCAACCTAGTTAAAGGATTTTGATTGATAGAATGGTTAGAAAGTAATTAGAAGTTGTGATTTGATACATACAACTTACTTTGCAAATCCAGATCCAATTCAGCTCTAATGCTAATTCACTGAGTGGCCTCCATCTTCATTTCAATCTTCAGATCTTCTTGGAAATTCGTCAAGCAATCACTCTCACAGCTCTTTGCTTCTTTGTTCAGCTTTCTCTACTTTGATTAAGCTAATCAATAAATTAACTATGTAGTCCTCTTGCATACACAAATGATGAATAACCTCTTGAGGTTATCATATACTTCTTCATCTAGGTCTAATAAATCTTTTGCCACTTAATCAAGATCGTAGATCTTAGGTTAGGTTAGATCCAACAGATCATTCCATCATTACATTTAATTTATTTCTCCAAAGAAATCACTAATTTAAATCTTTGATCCATGCATTAATTACGATTACCCATGCATTTAAATAGTGTGGATCAATCGAGCTTATCCTTACTTAACTTTACATATCCCAATAAAATCAACTAAGTTAGCTAGAGATCTCAAATCTCAACAATTACCAAAATACTGTTGCTCAGCCAACACTATGTTATTCCATAATTTATTGGCACTCGGTCATCACTATTTTCCTTGGCAACTTACTGGTGCTCATTCATCACTGACTTCGCTCGGTAGAAACTATTTTTAGTAAACTTTCATCAAAAGATAAACAACTCATTACTTTGTCAATGTGCCAACTGATCAAGTACCCTTGTGATTTCCCATAACTCAACCAATCCACTTAGTCTTCTTGTTAAATCTCCTTCATCAATCAATAGATATGGTACTCAAATAGATAGCAATAGGCTTACCAATTAAGGTTTGACATCAATGACAAAACAACAATTTTTCCACTATAGCTTTCAACAATCTTTCCAACAATCTCCCTCTTTGGCATTGATGGCAACACTAAACAATAAAATAATAATTTTCAACCATAGTTACCATACAATCCAAAAAGTCTACCTGTGTTCCTTTATATGAACAAATATTCATTAATGTCTTTACCTTCATTCTGATTCTCATCTTGTAAAACTTTTCTCCCTCTGTGTATGTGATCACACTGAAATCTTTCTATTTATGTTCATCTGTAGATTCTCATCTTTCATTAATCTTTCCCTCTTTGATAACTGTTAGAATGAATTTAGAATAACTAAGAGGGGAGGGGTGAATCAGTTATCCTTGGGTCTAGATGTAGAAAATAAAAAAAACTTTCTGTATTTCAGATCTACTCAGCAGCAGTAGCATATGTCAACAACTTTAATCATGTAGTTTACTATCTATTGAAATTAGCTTGTAGAAACATAACATTAAAACAAACCATAAGCATTCATACAAGTTGACACAAGTATTTAACGTGGAAACCCAATATGGGAAAAACCACTAGTAACATGCTACCAAGTTTTTACTCTTCTGAAGTGAGCTCTGTGAGGAGCCAACCCTGTTAAAGGTTACAATAACACACTGTTAGGTGTGACCTAGTTAAAGGATTTAATCACCCTGTCAGGAGTGGCCTTATTAGAGGAATTAGAACATTCCACTTGAATATCACCTTGTTAGAGGATTTTATACAAATGACTGTTAGGTCAACCTTGTTAAAGGATTTAACTGATACAATGGTTAGAAAGTAATCAGCAGTTGTGATCTGATACATACAACTTACTTTGCAATTCAGATCCAATTACAGCTCTGATGTTAACTTACTGGATAGCTTGCATTGTCATTTCAACCTTCTAATCTGCTTGGAAATCCGTCAAGCAATCACACATGCAACTCTTTGCTTCTGTATTCAGCCTTCTCTGCTAGATCATGCTAAACAGTAAATCAATTGTGCAACTCTTTTGCATACACACCCACTTCACATTCAGTAGCACACTTCAGCATCCTCAATGAATAACCCCTTGAGGTTATCATATACCTCTTTGTCTAGGTCAGATAAATCTTTTGCCACTTAAACAAGATCGTAGATCTTAGGTTAGGTCAGATCCAATAGATCCTTCCATCTTTGCATTACATTTACTTCTCCAAATTAGTCTCTAATTAAATCTTGAAACCATGCATTAATTATGGTCACCCATACATTAAATGATGTGGATCAATCTTTAATTAACATTACATATCCCAATAAAATTAACTAAGTCGGCCAGAGATCTCAAATCTCATCATTAATCCAATTACTGTAAGTCGGCCAACATCACT
>MU228349.1:1811868-1826688 GCA_018584345.1 Thuja plicata
GTCAGATATTTGTGAAAATATTTGTTTGGCATTAATGTCAAAGGGAGAGAATGTATTTCATATTATCATCAAAAACTATTCATTATCAGATTACTCCAAATAGGGAGAGATCATATCCATAGGGAGAGTATTTGTATAGAAGTTGGAAATACAAGACAGAGACATCAAAGAAGAAAAGAGAAAAATTGAAATCAACAGAGGTCACAACACATCAGAAGAAGAAACAGGAAAACTGCAAGAATCAAATCTAAGATTACATAGAGCTTACCGGTGGTTAGACATTTTTATTAGTTATCAAAACAAATTGTTTGGTAATATGATGAATCTCAACAATTGTACTTCATGTTGTATTAGAAATAGTATAGTGTGATAATATAGTATGTTTCCATCAATGCCAAAGGGAGAGATTGATGACATGTAACTGATTGAATGTTTGATAATGTTAAGTTGAAGATGAAGCAAGACATTAAATCAGTTAATGGTTTGTATTGTCATTGATGTCAGCTTGATATCATCTGTATGGTCATATAAATAATGCCAAAGACTTCAGAGAATCAATGGAATAAATTTCATGCTTTCAGCAATGCATAAAAGTCAAGTATTTACCAAGTGACAGACTACACTGGCGGAGTGCACACCATCGGTAAAGACAGAGATAAAGTCACAGTGATACCCGACAAGCTTAAAATGGTGTTGCCCGATGAGAAAGATCCAATGATGCCCAATGGATAGAGATCATGAAGCTAACTGAAGTTGCACCGATGGAACTGGTAGTTGTCACCGGCAACGAACTGCAAAATTGGTCGATAGAATAGAGAGATCAGAAAACAACAAAATATCTAGCTGGCAGAGCTTAAGGATAGACTTAACTAGTTGTTTTATTTTTTTTATTCAACCACAGTTAAGTAATTGATTTAAAGATGATTTATACAGCTAGCAAGAAGATAACTATGAGATAAATCAGGAGTTAAAGTCGTAAATCAAATTGGCTGGATTGTTTTTCACACCAAGAATCAAGAATCAAGAACCAAGAGTTAAGGAATATTGTGTCTATATAAGAGACAAGCATAATTAATTTCCACATGCACTCAAATACATGGGGGAGTGAATTGAGATAAGATGCTGAAGAGAAACTGATGAAGGTTAAACTTCATGCAGTCCTGATCAATCAAGCTAAGGGAAAGCTAAATAATTCTGCAGACACCAACACACAGTGAAGCACAGCATCACAGAGTAGAAAGAATGAAGAAAAAAGGAATGGAATTGATACATTGATCAGAAAGGTATTGTACGTAAATAGATCTGAATAGCTGCAATTCAAAGTTGCATTAGAAACAGGTCATTATGTTTCAGTTTAACCATTGAAGCATTAAGTCTCTTAACAAAGAAGGACTTAACAATCTTTTGTAATTGAGGTATATCCTAACATATTACTAGAAGGTTGACTCATTATAGTAGCATTGGTCTTACATAAAGCCTATTGACAATCTAAGAAGGAGGCTGATTCAAGGATGGTAGTAAGATTAGCATAAAGCCTATTGACAGTCTAGAGACTGATTCAAGGATGGTAGCATAGATGCCAGATACTAAGTGACAACCTATGTATAAAAATCCTCTAACAAGGTCACACTTAACTATGTGTTTGTAACCTTTAATAGGGTTGGCTCCTAACAGGGCTCACTTCAGAAGAGTGAAAATTTGGGGTACCGGTCCCAGTGGTTTTTCCCTTAATAGGGTTTCCACCTTAAAATCCTTGTGTTATGTGTGTATGGTTATTACTTTATTGTTTTTCATCTCACATATGCATTTATGGATTGACTGGTATACTCTGCATATTTATTGAGTATCGGTAAATAAGTTTTACTACTTATCGGTTATCAAGGAGAAGGACAGACAAGGTAAACTGACAGACAGTTATCTATTTCAAGTATTTCAAAGGCATACATCTTGTAGGGACTTAATAATTTGAGGTGTATTAATTGGTGGATTGAAGTTTAAAAGGATAAATTTTTGAGGCCACTGATTCACACCCCCCCCCCTCTCAATTATTACTAACAATACCCTCCTAAACACATAAATTAACTAATTTCAATTCATAGTCTATTTAATTCTAAATAAATATTCTTGTGCTATCCTTACAAGATCATATTACATAGCAAATGCATTTATAAAAACATCTATCCTAAACTCCCTGCATTAAGTACTTTGTTACAATTATATTTTCATAACCATAATCACAAAATTCTCCCATAAGGAGTCTACAAATAGCATCAATAGACATATATGAGTACAACATGGCATATGATAACATCATGTACAAAATAAAGGTCACTCAACGTAGCAAGAAAGAAATACATTAGTACAAGGTTCATCCACTTAACGTGAACCATTTAAACATAGATGAGAAAAACATTTTCCACCCAACCATGAGGGACATGGAGGCCCACTCCCATCGAGATAAGGAGGTAAAAAACCAAGGCCCCACACCAAAATGATCAATCCAAAACAAAATACCAAGTGGTAACCAATCTCCAAACAATGCTAGGAAAAATAAGTAGCCATAAAGAAATGCAAGACTACCAGAGGCAAGGCATAAACTCAAATGGAAATAGACACTTGGTCACATGTACAGTGAGTTTCATCACATAGCCTCCCTCTTGGATTACCCTAGTTACTAGTCACTCTAGACCCTGGCCCCCAAGTGAGATTCATGTAGAACCAAACAACCTTACATGAGGACAAAGGGTTTGATTATGCCAGTCTCCACCAAAATCTTCTCCCACTCCCATATTTAAGATGTAATAGCACTCAAGGCATGGGTGAGGCAACATAATTATATTATTTAATGTGTATCCCTCCTATTTAATTTATTAGGTTATCCCAGTACTAGCCACTTTAGGGCCCTTACCCCAATTGAGAACCACTCAACCCATCATGCACCTAGGTTCCCTAACCTTATGATTAAAACCATATAATAGATACATAAAATAACCATAACCACATGAGATACATCATGTTTAATTCCAAACAACATTTGAAATGATATCAGGTTTAAAGTCACATACATTGCCCATCTCTCATGGACAATCCCTAAACCTTAATCCAGCATCAAAACCATATAACATTAACATATAGGAATCCAAAAAATTAAATTACATGAATATGGCATAATTATGCCCCATAAACCAAATAAGACTAATAAAATAGAGTACAGAACAATCCTAAAGCCTCTGGTATACACCCAAATCCCAATTATGCAAATTATAGCTAAAGTACAAGATTTGTGAAAACCTACACACTTAGGACTAAGTTTTTCACTTGGAGACTTTTTCTATACACTTAATATTTTTTTGTGCACTTTTTCACTGTAACTATGAGTTAGGCCTAGAGTTGCATAGTTGGACAAGGTGCAAAGACAACATCAATTGGGCATTGATTGAGTGCTAGAAGAAAAATATCAGAGATACCCATTTGATATCTTTGAGTTTCCCTTACAAAAAATCAACCAATTAGAACCCTAGACTCGAATTTAAACATTAAAATAAAATATTTCCAAAATAGGTTGTTAAAAACCTAGGAAATACAAAACATTTGACTCATTTAGTACAAACACTTTCAGATCTTTTTATGAAATAAAAAAAATGAATTCTAGACATGAATACAATATCCAAAGGCATTTCAAACAATATAAAAAAATCCAATAGAATAATTTAATCAACCCCTACCTTGGGTCCTACGAAGAACAACTTGAAGAAGGAGATAACCCAATGAGAAGGAAAGTCAATCCAACCTAAAAAGTGTAGCAAATCAATCACCACCACTCCAAAAATATCTAAAGAAATCAATCCAATACCATTGAAAATATCTCAAAAGGAATTGGAATGAATCTCACAACAATTTTTTCAAAAGTATCAACAAATTCCTCTCCAATCCTTAACTCAAATCATCCAATCATTCTCAGATTTTCCCCTGATTTTCAAAAGTTTCTCTACATCAATGGTCCAGCAAAAAGCATGTGGAAAGAAAGAAAAATCAATATTAAAATATTTTTTTGAGGAAGTTGTATGGAAATCAACCAATTATCACATGTAGTCATGGTCATAGTTTCATCAATAGAGAACCATGTAGCAAGGGTAAACACAGTGGAAACAATCAACTGGGAAATAAGAATAGATAATCAACATGTTATAACAGATCTTCGCATTATCATAGAATCAGATATTTACATCACATTGGCCTGAAACATGTTGATTATAGACTTTTATCATACATGCCTACTTACAAAATAAATATATATCTAAACCCTAATGCTAACCTCCCAAGGTTATCTTCCTGGGATCCGCCCCTAACAAAGATCAAGAGCCTCAATATATAGAGCCTTTGCAACTCATGAGTCGGCCAGATCAATTACATTTTCCAATAATAAGAAAACATAATACAACAATATAGATCAAGACCCAGATCATAAGATATTAATTCCAATATGTATAAATGGTGTGTGATCCAAGATAGATGTTGGCCAAAGATCCAAGAGCATCATGATATGAGTCACCAAGATTCACCGATTGGGAATTACTTCGCAGGATCAAAAAACTCCAACTGATTGTTAGAACATGAAGAACACACGGAACTAACCATGAATCTTTAATATCTCCACATCAAAGTATCCAATTAAGGTGCAAACCCATACATAGGTAAAACATGATGTCCATAAAAAACCCTTAGGTTTACAACAACAAGTTATCTAAAACCAAGGAACACAGCTAGAAACACAGAACTGCTAGCTGAAACAAAACTAAGAACAAACTGAAAGGGAAATATTTTTGGGTGATGCAAGATTTCTAACAACCCAAGGATGTTCCTACATCAGACACCCCTAGTAAGAATAAAATCTTTCATAAGATAAACTTATGAACATTTGACAGTATACGGGAAATAAATCACATGCTCATTCTTGATCCAAATATCCTCTTTATCTAAAAATCTTTGTCTCTGCACTTCTACTTCATCTTATGTCAAATTCATTAGTTTACCCTTCTCAGAACTTCCTCTTTGATATCTCACATCTCTACAGGAATTCCTAACACTACCTCCTTTCTTTCACATAACTAAATTACCTTTGCTACAAGCCTTTATCTGATCAGTAACCAAGGTCTTTAGCTACTTCACTTTACCCTTCTTATAGTTTGATACCAACTTTTCTCTAGTCTACCTTTAAGATACTTCTAATCTATACCATCCTCTATACTCAGCTTCGCTGAATAGAAAATCTTTACCATGCTCAGATTTCTTGAACTTCTCCCCTCTACCTCCTTCAACGTAACCAAAGTAAACTTTTGTCCATCCTTCTCTATTGTGACCAAATTTATTTTTCAATCATGAATAGCTCCGCTATCAAATTACCAAGGTCTATCCAATAGAAAATGATAAGCACTCATAGATACCACATCACACAACACATCATCTCTACATGGTCCAATGCTAAATTTGACCAAACACTACTCTTTCACCTCCACCATGTGATCATCTAGAAATCAACTTATCCCATTAGGGAAAGGATGTTTAAGCCTCTTTAAGCCAAGATTTTTCACCACTTCTTCTGATATTAAATTATCAGTACTACCACTATCCATAACAACTATACAACATTTACCTCTTGATTTGTAAACAATCCTAAACAAATTCATCCTTTGTAAAGGTTCATTTTATTTCTCACTCAACTTGATTCTCCTAAGCATAGGAGAATATCCTATCTCAGGTGCTTCATTACCTTCCTCAAGTTCATCAGTAGTCTACTCCTCATGTGCCACAAGATTATGTCTACCCAATTTCTTACTAGATCCTTCATAACATTGAAAATCTTTATGTCCTATGCCACCACATTTGAAACAAGTGCATTTGAATTATTTTCTACCATTACCTCTTCTAAGTGCTTTCTGATCAGGCTCCACCTCAATGGTTTGCTTCTCTTTACCATC
This sequence comes from Thuja plicata, assembly GCA_018584345.1. Taxonomy (NCBI): domain Eukaryota; kingdom Viridiplantae; phylum Streptophyta; class Pinopsida; order Cupressales; family Cupressaceae; genus Thuja; species Thuja plicata. The sequence continues at coordinate 1,817,847 of MU228349.1, forward strand.
TCTACTTGATTGCTTCTCCTTTTCTTTAGGTTTACCATGTCTTCTCTTTAACTTATCTTCTGCGCTTAATGTATATTGATAAGCATTATCCACTATAGAAATCCTCAACATACTCAACTCATTTTGGATATTAAATCCTAGGCCACTAATATACCTATCCACCTTCTCCTTAAATACCTCTTGGTGTCCAGATCTGATTGTCATCTTATAGAGTTCTTTGGTGTATTCATTTACACTCATGTCTTTCTGCTTCAAGTTCTTCAACTTCTTGAACAATTCCAATTCTTAATCCTTAGGAATAAATTTAGCCTTTAACCTAGCAACCATCACCCTCCATCTAGTGATTTTTATTTAACCATGTTCCTATCTATCTTACTACAATTATTTTCACCATAAGGTAGCATGAACCTTCAACTTAGTCTTTGCTAACCTAGCCTTTTGTGGATCTCTGATATCTTCAAGCTCAAAGTAATCTTCTATCTCTCTAATCCAATCTATCAAATCCTCAGGATGCAATGAACTATTAAAAGTAAAAACATCCATCCTATGAATTTTACTTACTTGTGTCATAGCCCTCAACAATCTTTCTTCATTTATAGGGATCTCAGCATATACAATCTCAAGATCTTCAGGAACTTCCTTATATTCCTTTTCAGTATCTGGATTCCTTTGCAATCCAACCAACACATTTCTGATCTCAGACCTTATTTCATTTCAGAAGTCCTCCATCATTTTTTCTATCCTTCTAGGGTTCATCCTTCTACGCGGCATCTTTCCAATCCTTAGGTGCAACTACCTCAACTTTAGCGATCTATTTACAAGGTGCTAATTTCCTCTCACTCAACAATCTACCAGACACACTTGCATCCTACCTCCAACTCAGAAATATGTTCACCCTTGGTATGCCTTCAACACTCCAAAAAAAGTTCTCAATCAGAAATAGTCTCCTCATCTATCCCCTTGCGCAATTCCTCTACAATTGTGGGCCAGATGTTCACTCTGCCACCCCACTAAAAACACAACTAGGTCTTTACAAGCTCAGGAACTTGATCTGCTAACACAGGAACATAAACCTTTCTCTAATACCATATGATGTAGTCATGGTCAGAGTTTCCCTAATGGACATAGTCCAACCATGCAGTAAGATTCAACACAATGGAAACAATCAACTCAAAAACAAGAATAGACAATCAACATGCTATAACAGATCTTCACATTATTATAGAATCATATATTTACATCACATTGGCTTGTAACATGTAGATTATAGACTTTTTGCATACATGCCTGATTACAACATAAATCTATATCTAAACCCTAATGCTAACTTGCCAAGGTTATCTTCCTAAGATCTGCCCATAACAAAGATCAAGAGCCTCAATATATAGAGCCCTCGCAACTCATGAGTCGACCAGATCAATTACATTTTCAAAGAATAAGAAAATGTAATACAATAATATAGGTTAGGACCCAAATCATAAGATCTTAATGCTGATATGTATAAATGACACGTGATCCAAGAGAGATATCAACCAAATATCCAAGAACATTAAGATATGAGTCACCAAACTTTGCCGATCAGAAATTGCTTTGCAGGATCGAAAACTCCAACTGACCATTAGAACATGAAGAACACACACAACTGACCATGAATCTTTAATATCTCCATAGTGAAGTAACCAATTGAGGTGTGAACCCAGACATAGGTAAAACATGATGTCCAAAAAAAACCCTCAGGCTCGTAGGAGAAAATGATATAAAACCAAGGAACATAGCTAGAAACACATAACTACTAGCTGAAACAAAACTAAGATCAAACTGAAAGGGAAATATTTTTGGGTGATGCAAGATTACCAATGACCCATGGATGCTCTTGCATCATCCCACCTCCAAAACATAATTAAAACTAAGGTTTATTTAGGAGATATTAAACATATCTCTCATGAATATATATTGCTTTTTCTTAATTAAACTTTATAATATTCACTCCAACATATTAAATTTATCATAATTTATTTATCATATTAATGCATCCCATAAAATAGTGAGTAGTAGTCTCACAATTACATTTATAAATAAGAATTACAATAATATATTGTACACAATAGTATAAATAGATATATTTATACATGGATGTGTTTGTGTGTGTGCGCGTCTGCACACCCACACACACACACACACACCAATGAATCATTAATAACCTTAATAATTACTAAGAATAATTTAAACAAGAAATGATTAATCATACATCAATAAGGCATTAATTGTAAAATAAATATAACCAAAAGTGCCAAAGTACTTAAATGACCAAGTGAGACAAGGTCAGAAGTATATGCATCCTGAAACATAGATCAACCAAATAGATTACTTTGAAAACCAAACATGACCAAGTCAAAGACATATGCCTAGAAATATAATATCAACTAAGGTACAATTAATCCAAATCACAAAACTATTAGAGTAAAAAGGTATTTGCACTTATTAATTAAATCGTTATTAACTTAATTATTTAGTCACTTTTTATCTCTAGTTCACTTAAGCTAAACTTTAGGCATATAATAATTAATTGTATTATTAATTATTATCATGAAACCTAGGTTTCTCCACCTTCTAGTGTTTGATCTCTTTTATAAGGATTGATCTCTTTGTAATTATTAATTCTTTTGTAATTCCCTCTCTGAATGAACATTTCATCTTTCAGATCATTATGAGTTGTGTCTCCATTCTTTGCTTTTGTAACAGGTTATTTGCATGCAGTGGATCTTGGTGATAGAATTCTTTGAATTGTAACATGGTATCAGAGTCGTGTTGTTGCAGCTCATTCTTGAGTTTTTTGAAGATTTTTTGGAACGCCAAAGGTTTCAAGTTTTTAGATTTTTATGTCTGGATTGGAGCACTTTGGGTACAAACCAACCTCATGGTTGCACTCAAAAGGCCCAAAAACCCCTATTTCCATATAAGGCATGTCCAATTTGGACACAGTTGCATTTTGAGGCAAAATAAAATTACCTGTATGGCCCTATTATGGGCACAATTTTCAAGGTGAGTGAACAAAATAATAAAATTTCTCAAAATTTCTTTTTCAAATTTTGAAAAAAAAACCCATTTTTTTATAGGGTTTTGCATGTATTTTTGAAAAAAAATACAAATTTTGGTGGGGTCATACCCCACCCACCTGCCACAACAGGCGGTGGGGCCTTCCCCCCGGCATGGTGGCTACGGGCCCCAAGGAGGTCGTGCAGACCCCAATGAGCTTATGTTGGCCCCAAAGGAGCTGAAGTAGCCCAAAGGGACCGCGCAGGCCCCAAGGGAACCGAGGGCCCCAAGGGAGCTGCACTGGCTCCAAGGGTTTCGTGAGCCCCTTCATATTATATATATGTGTGTGTGTGTGTGTGTGTATATATATATAATAATAAATAGTCTTTTTAAATGTTTTTTTCTCACAAAAAAACAATTTCTTGGTAAATTTGCCCAGTCAGCATGCATGGCCACCACATCATCGCTCCATCAAATCTGTCAAATTTGGCCAATTTTTTAGCAAATCTGTCAGATTTAGCGGCACCGTCAGATTTAGTGGGGCTCCACCAGATTTAGGAGAGATTTTTGGGGTTCTCATTGTTTTGGGGAAGCTATTGGTTTTTTCTTCATATCTTGAGAAAATGGGGGCCTTTTTTGCCAAACAAGATATCGTCAGAAAGTTGGTTTCGAGCCTGACCTAATTTTCTAGGTTTGGTTTTCTGATTTTTCTATCTTGCAAATTTTTTTTCTAGTCAAAGTCAGACTTCCATTTTTCACTTCGATCGCCATATCTTGCTCCTCCAGACTCCATTTTTTGACTTCCACATGTCGTCAAAAAGTTGGTTCCTTTCTCTTTCTTCTTGTATGGGTCTCATCACTAGAATCTACTCTAGGTACATTTTATTCAGGTTTTTTTCCTTTTTTGAAATCTAGTGGATATCTTGGATGTTTCAGGTCTTGGGATCAGTTTCCTTGCATGGGATGACTCCTTTTTAGCTGTTACTTATGCTCCTACAGCTTTCTATCATTCCTGAGAATTATAGACATCATTTTTTAGCATTTATTTTTTGCTAACGCACTGAGATAAAGTGCCATCATTGCATGCTTGGGATCTTGCACATTTTGTGCTTGTTTGTACTCGCACTACATAATAATGTGTCATGGGGGGTTTGATCTACCTTTGTTAAGTGAGTATTCCTTCCACGAGATTAGCCTCATTATGTGTGTCCAGAGATTGATCATCCTCGACACCATCCTTTGTATGTGTTTGTACTTTCTTTGAGATGCAATTATTCCTGACAGCCACTTTTAGTGTACCTGTCATACCTCTTCGTTCTCAACATTATGAGGGGTATTTCATGTTGGTTCTAATTCTTCCTTGGTTCGATGAAGTGAGCTATGTATTCAACATTTGTTCCTATGTACTAGGTGGATACAGTGGCTGGGTACCTATGCATTTTTGTGAGATGGATTTTTTACCATATGGACACTTCTTTCATTTCTATTTTGGAGGCATCCTTCCATCTTTTGATCATCTCTTCAGACTTTGGTATTTTTTTCCATCTGTATCTTTGAGTTTCGATGTTTTTCGATGTTTTCCATCCTGATTTGAGTAGTGTCATTTCAGGGCACTCATTCAGATTACAGTCTTCTCTACCTGATCAAATTATATTTCAGTGGAGGTTTCAGCAGTTATTCTTTGACAGTGTTTGCAGCTTCATGCTTCAGTGGTGTTCTTCATGTTCTTCTTTTAATTAGCTCTTCAGACTTTGGTGTTTTTTCCATCTGTATCTTCAAGTTTCAATGTTTCCCTTTGTTTTCCATCCTTATTTGAGTAGTGTCATTTTAGGGCGCTCATGCAGATTGTAGTCTTCTCTACCTGATCTGTGTTCCTATTTTTGGGGACATTCTCTAGTTTGGAGGCTTCTTCAGTACTTCACTAGGCTTCATCTCTTTTCACAAAGGGGATTTTCCCACTAGTTTTTCTCCTTCTCTCCTCTTTACAGAGATTTTTTTGAACTTTGGTACCTTATTAGGCCATGTTGTCGGGACCAATTTCCTGCTTTCAGTAGTTGTTTCTAGGTTTTTAGCTTCTCCCTAAGTTTATCTTAAGGAGGTGTTAGAGTAAAAAGGTATTTGCACTTATTAATTAAATCATTATTAACTTAATTATTTAGTCACTTTTTATCTCTAGTTCACTTAAGCTAAACTTTAGGCATATAATAATTAATTCTATTATTAATTATTATCATGCAACCTAGGTTTCTCCACCTTCTAGTGTTCGATATCCTTTATAAGGATTGATCTCTTTGTAATTATTAATTCTTTTGTAATTCCCTCAATTCTCTCTCTGAATGAATATTTCATCTTTTATATCATTATGAGTTGTGTCTTCATTCTTTTCTTTTGTAACAAGTTATTTGCATGTAGTGGATCTTGGTGATAGAATTCTTTGAATTCTAACAAAAGCATCCACCAATACCAAGAAATCACAAGAGATACACACATAATCAAACCATGCTCAACCAATCATCAGGTGGATCAAGACCTATCACCTTGATAGTCTGATCAGTTACACAAGGCCATCATCATCCTTCCATTAGAATGATTGGTAATGGCTAGGTTCAAATAGGCCTTGGTACTATCTCCCTTCAACAACCATCAAGGATTTTGTGGCTAGGTTCAAATAGGACTTGGGCACTCATAAAGTTCAAACAAATCCTTGCAGCAAGAGTCACACAATAGAATCCATCAAATAAAAAAGAGATGAATGCAAGATCAACCTTCTTATTAAGATAAACTAGTTACATGCATCTACTATAAACAATAATACATTCCATGCATGATTGGAACCTTCAACAAGTTATCTTTGTATACAATCTATAATAGCAATTACATGAACCTTCTATAGGTAATTTCTTCTATCTGATCTATCGATCATATCTCAACAAATTCTAAGGTTCTATTTTGTTCTGTCTCAGTTCCCTCTCTTATGGAAATAAATTACAAGAGTATATAAATCCTTTGCAAACATCAGGTCGGCCAAGAAAGATTACATTCCCCAATGAAAGGAAAATGTATTACAACAAATAGGTCAGGACCCAAAATCATAAGCATATTCCTCCAATGAAGGAAATAAGAATTGAGATCCCTCAAGTAGGTCGGTCACAAACGTAACATCGTTGATAAATGATTTTTTAATCTTTTTCGGTTGGGAAAACCTTCGCGAGATCATAAACGCCAAAAACTAGCTAGAAAACATGAATAACAAGATAGTCCTCCAATAATAATCAAGATATCATGCGTGAATTAACCAAATGATGTGTGAACCTAGGAGAAGGTACAGCATGATGCCATGAACATGCTACAAGGAATGCAACTACCAAGAATATACATAGAATGATCACAGAAAGAAACGCATAGACTGATCAAACAATAAAATAGAAAACAAATATTTTTGGTTGATGCAAGATTGCCAAGATCCTAAGATTCTCCTGCATCATGTGGGCATGCTCAGACCTGTGGAACCAGGTGAATTCGATGCTTTGTACCTAGAAACCATCACCACAAAGATGAAATATATATATGCATATATACATCTCATGTAAAATAATACAGGCAATGAAGGGGATCGAGACATCATGCGGGCCTCAAAACTGAGTAACACAACTTTTTCCCACATCATACAAGCACATCATGGAGAAAAATAATCACATCATATACATAAAATATATCATTTTATAGTCATGATAAACAATGTTAACATAATCATCGGTTAAAAAAAAATCAGATATGTAGGCATATAAAATCTTAAGACATAACCATAACCATCAAATAATCATCATATAATCATGGGTTAGTCCAATAATCATGAAACATTAATCACCAAAGATCTTTCTTAATCATAATCGTAATTATAAGATGATGACATGTAACTAATTGAATGTTTGACAATGTTAAGTTGAAGATAATGCAAGGCATTAAATCAGTTAATGTATTGTATTGTCATTGATGTCAACTTGATAGAATTTGTATGGTCATGTACAGAATGCTAAAGACTTTAGAAAACCAAAGGAACAAAGTTTATGCTTTCAGCAATGCATAAAAGTCAAGTATTCACTAAGTGACAAACAACATCGATGGAGTGCACACCAATGGACAAAGCAAAGAAGAACAGTCACAATGATACCCGACGATCAAAAGTATAGTGTTGCCCGATGATTAAATTTCCAATGATGTTCAACAGATGGAGATCACGAAGCTAACAGGAGTCTCACCGACAGAACTGTCAGTTGTCACTAACGACTAACTGAAGTGTTGACCGATGGAACCGAAAGTTTAGAAAATGACAAAATATCTAGTTGGCAGAGCTAAAAATAGATTTAACTGGTTTTCTACTTTATTTTATTCGACCAAAGATAAGTGATTGATTTAAAGATGATTTGTATATTTGGCAAAAAGATAACTAAGAGACAAATTAGGAGTTATGCTTTAAATCTAATTGGCTGGATTGTTTTTCACGCCAAGAGTCAAGAATCAAGAAACAATGAATATTATGTCTATATAAGAGACAAGCTTAATTCATTTATGAATGGGATTAAGGGGAGTGAATAGAAGGAGGATGCTAAAGAGAAACTGATGAAGAAAAACTTCATACAGTCCTGATCAAACAAGCTGAAGGAAGAGCTAAGGAATTCTACAGACACCGATGACCAGTGAGCACAGCAACATAGAGCAGAAAGTATGGAGCGCAAGGATTAATTGATACATTGGTCAGAGAGGTAATGTACTTAAATAGATCTAAAAATTTGCAATTAAAAGTTGTAATATAAACAGGTCATAGTGTTTCAGTATAATCATTGAATCATCAAGTCTCTTAACTGAGCAGGACTTAACAGTCTTCTATATATTGAGGTACATCTCAAGGAGTGCCAAAAAGGTTGATTCATGAAAGTAGCATTGGACTTGCCCGATACCTATTGACAGTCTAAGAAGGAGGTTGATTCAAGGATGGTAGCAATAGATGCCTGATACCAAGTGACAACCTCTATGTATAAAATTCTCTAACAAGGTCATACTTAACAGTGTGTTTGTAACATTTAACAGGGTTGGCTCCTAACAGGGCTCACTTCAGAAGAGTGAAAATTTGGGGTATCGGTCGCAGTGGTTTTTCCCTTAATAGATTTTTCACGTTAAAAATTATATTTTATCTATGTATGATTCATTTCTTTACTGTCTTTCATCTTACATAGCTAACTCTGGATTGATCGGTATACTCTACTTATTTACTGAGTTTAGGTAAATAGTTATACTGCTTGTCGGTAATCAAGAAAGAATAAGGATTGACAAAGCAAACCAACAGATAGTTAATCTTTAGTAGTATTTCATGGCATGCATCTTGTAGGGACATAATAATCTGAGGTTTATAGATTGGTGGTTAGGTTTGAAGGATAAATTTTTGAGGCCACGGATTCACCGCCCACCCCTCTCAGTTATTACTAACAATTGGTATCAAAGCTTGTGTGTTTACAAAGGAAGGTTTCAAGACCTAAGTCAAGATCACAAGATGAATAGACGAGATGTGCCCAAGTTGAAAAAAGACAACTTTGCTTCATGGCAAAGCAGAATAAGACTCCACTTATCAGGTATTGGTAATGATGTTACTCAATTCATAGATACTTGTGTTTCCCATAGGAGTATTGATAGTAGATCAATTGAGAGAGAAGCATGAGCACAACTGCATGGTCATAGAGCTTTCTTCCTCACTCTCTGATGTTGAATTTGAAGATGTCAAAGATTGCAAAACTGCAAAGAAGATGTGGGA
>MU228349.1:1829856-1842997 GCA_018584345.1 Thuja plicata
CTAATGAGATGAGAAAAGAGTTTGAGATGTCTATGTTTGGAGAGATCAAATTCTTTCTTGGTCTACAGATCATGCAACAATGTGAAGGTATTTTCATTACACAGTCCAAATACATTAAAGAGGTCCTGAAAATATTCAAGATGGAAGATTCCAAACCATTTGGAACACCAATGGCTACTGGATGTAAGTTGACAAAGGAGGACAAGACAACAGAGGTAAATTAGACTTTGTATAGATCAATGATTGGAAAACTCATGTATATTGTACACACTAGACCAGATATTGCACATGCAGTAGGAATAGTTGCAAGATTTTATGCTAACCCCAGGGAGTCACATATGACTGCTGTGAAAATAATTTTAAGATATCTGAAGAATACTGGGGAATATGGCTTATGGTATAGAAGAGAAGGCAAATTTGAACTTAAGGTGTTTACCGACACTGATTGGGATGGAAATCTTGATGACCGGAAGAGCACAACTGGAGGAGCATTCTTTATGGGTGACAGACTTGTCACATGGATTAACAAGAAGCAAGGATGCATCTCTCAGTCTACTGCAGAAGTAGAGTATGTTGTTGTTGTTGCAAATTGCTCAAATATTGCATGGATCAAATAGTTACTGGATGGTATGCATATGAAGATCTTAGAACCTGTAATTATCTATTGTGATAACACCAGTGCAATAAACATTTCCAAGAATCCATTCATGCATGCTAAGACTAAACACAACACTATCAAGTATCATTATTTGAGAGAACGAGTTCAAGCAAAGGAAGTGACACTTGAGTATGTGCAATCCAAAGAATAATTAGCTGATATCTTCACCAAGCCACTGCCCAAGGATACATTTGAGTACTTGAGAAAATTCCTAGGGGTCAAACCCTTGTCTTCCAGTTAGTAAAATGATTTAAGGCTACATCAACCTAACATATTATTAGAATATCATTAATATTGATGCAAACAAAGAGATTAACTTCAAGGCTACATCTATATACAGATAGGTATATATCAGCACCGAGCACCAGAGCATATTGCTGATGGATAAGGGAAATTCAAGGAATATATTATGGATGGAGAGAAATTAGTGTTTGACATGAATGTCAAGTATTTGTGAGATATTTGTTTGGCATTGTTTTCAAAGGGAGAGAAATTATCCATATTGTCATATCTTTCCGGAAAGGGAAAGATATTATCCACTATCACATTACTCCAATAGGGAGATATTATATCCTTAGGGAGAGAAATTGTATGGAAAGATTATACAAAGGGAGAGTTGCTATAAAAAAAAAATTACATCAAAAGAGAAGAACAGTCAAGGGAGAGAAATTGACAGAAGGAGAGAACGCAACACATCAGAAGATAGAGAGCTACAAGAATCAAATCTAAGCTAAAATAGAGCTTACCGATGGTCAGACATTTATCGGTTATCAGAACAAAAAGATTGGTAGTTTGATGAATCTCAACTATTGTATTTCATATTGTACTAGAAATAGTATAGTGTGATAATATAGTATGTTGCCATCAATGCCAAAGGGAGAGATTGATGACATGTAACTGATTGAATGTTTGACAATGTTAAGTTGAATAAAATGCAAGGCATTAAATCAGTTAATGTATTGTATTATCATTGATATCAACTTGATAGCATCTGTACAGTCATGTACATAATTCCAAAGACTTTAGAAAACCAAAGGAACAAAGGTTATGCTTTCAGCAATGCTTATATGTCAAGTATTTACTAAGTGACAAACAACACCGACAGAGTGCACACCGATGGACAGAGAAAAGAAGAACAGTCATAGTGATACCCGACGATCAGAAGTATAGTGTTGGCTGACGAGTAAAATTCCAATGATGCCCGAGGGACAGAGAAAATGAAGCTAACTGGAGCCTCACCGATGGAACTATCAGTTGTCACCAATGACTAACTGAAGTGTTGACTGACGGAATAGAAAGTTTAGAAAATGACAAAATATCTAGCTGGCAGAGCTAAAAATAGATTTAACTGGTTGTCTACTTTGTTTTATTCGACCAAAGATAAGTGATTGATTTAAAGATGATTTGTATAGTTGGCAAGAAGATATCTACGAGACAAATCAGGAGTTATGCTTTAAATCTAATTGGCTGGATTTTTTTCACGCCAAGAATCAAGAAACAATGAATATTATGTCTATATAAGAGACAAGTTTAATTAATTTATGAATGGGATTAAGGGGAGTGAATAGAAAGAGGATGCTGAAGAGAAACTGATGAAGAACAATTTCAAATAGTCCTGATCAAACAAGCTGAAGGAAGAGCTAAGGAATTCTACAGACACTGACGAATAGTGAGCACAGTATCATAGAGCACAAAGTATGGAGCACAAGGATTAATTGATACATTGGTCAGAGAGGTAATGTACTTAAATAGATCTAAAAATCTGTAATTCAAAGTTGCAATATGAACAGGTCATAGTGTTTTAGTTTAACCTTTGAAGAATCAAGTCTCTTAAACGAGCAGGACTTAATAGTCTTCTATATATTGAGGTACATCTCAAGGAGTGCCAAAAAGATTGATTCATGAAAGTAGCATTGGACTTGCCCGATACCTATTGACAGTCTAAGAAGGAGGCTGATTCAAGGATGGTAGCAATAGATGCCCGATACTAAGTGACAACCTCTATGTATAAAATCCTCTAACAAGGTCGCACTTAACAGTGTGTTTATAACCTTTAATAGGGTTGACTCCTAACAGGGCTCACTTCAAAAGAGTGAAAATTTGGGGTACCGGTCCCAGTGGTTTTTCCCTTAACAAGGTTTCCATGTTAAAAATTCATGTGTTATGTGTGTATGATTCATTTCTTTACTGTCTTGCATCTTACATAGTTAACTCTGGATTGATTAGTATACTCTGCTTATTTACTGAGTTTCGGTAAATAGTTATACTGCTTGTCGGTAATCAAGAAAGAATAAGAATTGACAGAGAAAACTGACGAACAGTTTATCTTTAGTAGTATTTCATGGCATGCATCTTGTAGGGACATAATAATTTGAGGTTTATAGATTGGTTGTTAAGTTTGAAGGATAAATTTTTGAGGCCACTGATTCACCCCCCCCCCTCTCAATTATTACTAACATGAGAGAGAGAGAGAGAGAGAGAGAGAGAGATCATATCAATAATTGTGTATCAATCAAGAGCATAATCATCAAAACATCATAATCAACTCCTAATGCCATCAAAGCAAGATAAATAGTCAATCATAAACCATCAATGTCCATATAAGTCCTAATGACACACACCAAGGTCTTGAAAGATCCTCAACACATAAGTAGAGATGAATACACACGGAATATACCTGATAGCATCATTATCTCTATAAGATAATAACATCATCAAGTATTAGAACATGAATTCATCACAATAAAGATACCAAGATAGAATAGATAATTACCTCTAGACAGCAACCTAATGCAATTGTAATACTCTCATAAGTAGCAAGGACAAAATAGAAAGATATTACAACATCCAACAGATTTAACCTAATAGCATCAAAATATAAACTCAGGAACATGATATCTACTAGATCATGTTAGAGTTAGAGAGGTGTTATAGTATCTTTAATAGTTGGAAAAATATGTTGGTGATACATTTGATCCATGTCCATCAAGTGCCACTCTTCTTAGGATCAAAATTTTAAAAATGCACTCAAGCCCATAAAATAGTAGCGATGACATCTAAATGTATTCCTTCATAATCAATTTGGTGTTTCCACATATTATCATTAGCCTTGATTTCAACTTCTACAAGTAAAGCTTTAGAGAGATATGTTTCAACCAAAATTTGATGAAATGTGAAATATGATTGATTAATGAAAGTATATTTTGGTTAGGAAATCTTTGTTGGGAAATAGCTAGAAATTGTTGGAAATTTATTCAATCTCTAATCCAATAAAAATATTTATGAGATTAAAGGCTTCGACACTACCTAATGAAAAATTATAATCATATGCAAATCTAGAAATTAAGTTGTCTTAATATGGAAAACCATGGAGATATACATCTCCTTTTTTGTGCGAAAAAAAAACTATTTTTTAAGATGTTTAATAACCCTATCTTAGATGAAAATAAATTATCAAGAAAATGAACATTAATTAATCATAAGATGGTAGTAATAAGAAAACATAAATCAACAAAAAAATAAGAACATCTCGCTACACAATATCTATGTGGAGAAGAGAGGTACATGCTTGTATTATCTTCATAGAATAGAGATCGCATATAATCCTCCCTTCCTTCTCCTCTTCAACTTTCAATCCAACAACACCTATATATAAAAATGAACTCTCTCATCTCAAGCACTAAATATATAGACTTATGGATGCTCAAAATAACACTATAAAACATTATCATAGGTCAAAACAAGGTTCCAAAATACCACGGGAAAAACCTATACAACCCACCATAGAAACAATCATCATGTAGCCTAAAGCTAAAAGGTGTTGAATTTCTTCCTAAGATGTGATTGCCAACACAGAGTGTTACACTACCAGATCCTTGAGAATGTAACTCTCCAACGGTCATCTAAATCAAAGATTTTTGTAGGATGCTAGTGGGTCACAGAACTTCATGTGTAGCACTTTCATCCAGCAAAATATGATGAAAAGACAAAGGACCGGGCTAATTTTGCTACTAAATAAGTTTTGATATCAACAATATTATTAATAAGTATATTTTTCTTTCTAAAGCTGAAGGGACCAAATTGTGTAACAAGAAATTGCATGGGTGTTCAATTTTTTATACTACATAAGGAAACAAATTTATAATCAAATAATAAAGAGATAGTTATTAAAGTAATATTTTATTTAGTAATGGCCAATTAGTTATTAATTGTTAGTTTTGATAAATTTGTTTTAAATTTGAAGTATATTTTAAACTTTATTTTCTTTTGGAATGTTCTTTTTATGTATCCATGTTCACATATGATTTGTAATCCTTTATTATAAATCTATATAAGAAAATTTTCACTTTTTATTTAATTAGTGAGTATTTCGGTAATCTTTATGTGCTCGACTTTCATAATATGGTATCCAAGTTCATTAGAAACATGAAAATTGAAAAAACGTGAAGACTTGAGGACTCTTATCGAAAGAGATTGGTTGAGAAATTACCAATGAGCATAGCATGAGCTTAGTAAAGAGCCAAACACAATTCACACAAAATCAAAGGTCTGATAGTTACATGGTTTTCGGTTTTTAGGAGAGTTGAAGATGATGTGGGTACATATTTAAATTAAATCCATAATTGAGACTTTTTAAAGAAAAAAATCACAAATTTTTACATAAATTGTATATCAATTTGAGATTAAACTTTCTAAAAGGAAAATCATGGACCTTTTGCCTAAAAATGCATACTTGGTTTTGGCAATAATTGAGATCATTTTACAAAAAATTGTACCTCCCAAGGTGTAAATCATAGCCAACAAAATTTAAAAAAATAGAATATTTTTCATTGAAAATCCCAATTATTTTGAAAAAATGTCACGGTTATTAGGCTAAATCGATAAAAAGTAGATCTACAAGTTGCACTTAGGGCATGGAAAATAGCAATTTAGTTTTTATTTTAATAGGTTTTTTTAATGCGACTAAGGTTTTTGCAAGGTCATTTGTTATAGATAAGCTTTGTATTTTATTTATTTTTTGCTACTACCTCAAGGTACTTTTTTTTGCAAATTTAGTTCTTTGCTAGGCACATTTTATTTTGGCAATTCATAGGAGACTATAACATCACACCAGAGAGGAATTTATTCTTTTCATACTATAAAACTATAAGTTGAATAAATGAAGAATAAAGTAGATGGTCTTGTTATCAAATATCGTATGGTAAGAGAACCAAAGATACTTGGAGGTAATGTATGTTAAAACTATTTATGAGAACAGATGTCTTGCAATAAATGTGTTTGGTAAAGGTTTTGTATAATGGTTGCAAGTAAAGACCAAATTAATTTGATAAATATGACAATGATCTAGCAATGATTTTTATTGAATTAAGTGAGAAACAAGGATCCCGAACTTTTACAAATGTTGCCTAAATGTTTGGTGAAACGTGCCCAAATAAACCAAAAACACAATCAACAGAAAAAGAAATAGTTGCAGCCAAGTTACCAAAAAAAATGAAAGAAAGGGTTGGAACCCTTGAGGTCCTACATAGAGAATCACAAGCTCAAAACAAGTTGGCCTTTCACTCAACACTAATGCATGAGTTTGGGAAAATAAATTAGAAAAACCTTTATTCCTTACAATAGTCCACAAAGCTATCTTCCAAAATCTTGAAACAAGGGCAAGCAAGAGGAGAATTCCCCACGTAGGAATCCTCAACACACAAAGAGTGAACAATAGAACATCGAGGTGAAAGATGACCTTCCAAAACATGAGAAAATTGGTACTAAGCCAAAGTTAAGGGAAAATCGAGATGTGAGCTCATGAAGTGGCAATGTTGATCAAGTTACCTAATAGATAAAATGTTTTCTAAAGTTTAGATAAGGAAGCTTAAAATGTTTTCTAAAGTTCAAATAAGGAAGTTGAAATGTGGATCTATGAGATCTGCACGAGACAAACAAGAGTATAGCCTTCATCCTATATAATATCTTATTTTTGATCAAATAGTTGAAAAAGATTAATTGCAAGAGCACTTACTAAAGACTAAGAATATTAGGGATAACTTGTTACCAAATCAACATTATCATATTTTAGCAATCCATTTGAATTCAATCATTCATTTCTAGATTTGATTGTGTTTGTATTTTTAGAATGAACATTTTGGATCATGCTCCATGATCCATCATCAAGATGAGAGAGAGTGTGGGATGTGTAAAATCATAAGATGATGATGGATCACAAAGTTTGATCCAAAACATTGATGCTAAAAACATAAACACAATCAAAGCCATAAACAAATGATTGAATTACATTACCCATATTTTAAGAAATGGAAGAAGAGAACATGGTGTTAATCATGTTGAAAATATTAAGACCTACATATGAACACTTTATAAGGATGCTAAATATTTACCTCTTTGAATGTTGATTTGAATTTTGAAGTTATACAATAAGCTCTTACAAAAAGGTAAACAAAATGATTTGACAATAGCGGTGAGATTGAGGGTGTAAAATATGTCTTTGCATCCAAAGGAAAAGGAAAATGGTTATCAAAGAAAGGGAGAGGCAACAATGATATGCAACAAGAAATCTAAGTAACATTACATGTCATTATTGTGACTAGATAGATCATACGAAGAAGCACAATAGAAAAAATTTGGTTGATCAAAAATCCAACCAAGAAGGGCCTCAAGAAAAGGCCCATATAGTAGAGCATTTGGAAGAGTAGTCATTCTATGATTTCATGGCCAAACAACCAATATATCAATCTAAGTCATTTGCATGCTACATATATTTAGGAGCATCATATGATTTCACCAACAACCAAGTTTGGTTCCCATAATACAATACTTACAATGAATTAGTGATCTTCAATGATAGGGAAAAATACACTATGGACAACAAAGGGAAAGTACAAATATCCTCTCGATGAAAAATGTTATTTTTCTCATTATATATTTGTGTCAAGAATGGAGATTAATTTAATCTTAGTGAGCTAGATTATCAAGCAATGCACCCATCTAGATGTCATATTTAACAACCCCACAAATGTTATATGGTTTATAAAGAGACCAAGGAGCCTATTGCTCTTGATGTATAAGATGATAGACTATATAAAAAATTTAACACTCGACATATCAAAAAGCATGCATTAGTAACCAAGAGTGGATATGACATCAATATACTTCAGCATCAACGATATGGGCACTTTAATGTATCCTATGTCTCTTTGTTATCTTAGAGAACTTGGTAAATGAACTTCTTAACAATTAGCAATAGAAACAAGGTGCTTGTGGGGCTTGTTAGGCAAGGAAGAAATGCATACCTCCATTTGTTGACAAAAAAACTTAGAGAGCCAAGAGAGACTTAGTAGTTGGTTCATGCCTATGTTTGTGGACTAATGAATACAATATATGTCACTAGTGACAATTTTTTTCCTTCTTTTGTTGATTGGCTGCAAATGAATGAACAAAGATCAAATATATGGAAAATGGTAGACTAAGTACAAAGATTAGTTACAAAAAATTTCTCACAAAAAGAGGGCATTGATTATAGGAAGACCTTTTCTCCTGCAACAAAGATTGTCACCATCCCATTAATCCTAGCCATGGTAAATAGGTTTAACCAGATAATCCATTGAATGGATGTAAAAAATATCTACTTCAATGGAGATTTAGAAGTACATGTATCAACCACATGGTTTTATAATTACAAGAAAGAAGCATCTTATATATTGACTAAAGAAAGTTTTATATAGCCTAATATAAGCATCCAAATCATGGTACATCAAAATTAACAAATATTTGATTGAACAAAGATTTTGACCTATACATCAAAGGCATATGTAATCATCTCATTTTACTAATAATACATGAAAATGACATTATTGTTACGAAGAGTAAGACATACCATAGATGCACTTTGTTGGATGATATCAGTTTTTGGTTACTGATCATGATGTTGATATTCATGTTTTGTCACTGATGTCAGCATATATTTCTATGAAGAAGACAGACTGGCTACGTAACTGGATGGAGTGTACGGACACTGTATGGATGATTCAGAATGATCAAAGTTGGACTTATGCAGAAGGATGTGTTTTGATCTTATCCCTAAGGTCGCTTGACTTTATGTTACCTACTATGGATGTTACAGTTGATTTAGTGAAGACTGGTTTTCTAGACTGTAACTGTGATTCTGGATAGAGCAGGTCTCTGTGTTTCGGGTATATCTTTCTAGCGAAGATATTTCAGAACTTGCGAGCTTACTGATGGGAAACTAACATATGATAGAGTAATGGGTTGAGTTCAATTGTTGATTGGATGTTGATGATGTCAGCTATGGCGTGTATTCTGGAGAAGACCTATTCCCTGGCCGACTTCAGACATGTAGCGTGTGAAATTAATTGTGAGCATGAATTGCGGATCTAGAAGTATATGTAATGGATTGTAAATGTTGTATACTTGTTATAGATATCGTGTGTATCTTAGCAAGGGGCTATGTAATTATTTGTATGATGGAAAGCCTTAATTGGCTGACCTAGTTAATTATGTATTAGGAAAGCTTAACCAGCCGACCTAATGAATTATTGTAAGAGGGTATATATAAAAGATAAATTCTTGTGAAGAAGTGTGACAGAGAAAAGAAAGAGAAGTATGGAAGCTGTGAATCTTGTTGATTGATGGATACAAAGCAGAGTTGATACATCATTGGAACTGACCAAGCAAAGATAGTTGCTATCAGACAGTTCACCGGAATGTGTATTTGCTTTATACACTTGATTCGGATTGTGAATCCTTGAGGGTGGCTTTAACCTTCTTTGGGCAGTGAGCCTACTATTTTCTTTGACTCCTAACAGGGTCTGTCTCCTAACAGGGACTGTGTACTATAATGTTGTAACAAGCTCCTAACAGGGCTAATATCTTTTAATAGGGATACTATACTCTCAGTACATTATTTGTGGGTGTTAATTCCCACCGAGGTTTTACCTTTAACAGGGTTTCCTCAACAACAAATATTGTGTTATGGTGTTGGATATTACTGTGTTATCATTTAGATTTGCATATTCGGTTTATAAAATATAAAGTTTAATAATCTAGATTACAACTGATTCACCCCCCCCCCCCTCTTNAAAGTTTAATAATCTAGATTACAACTGATTCCCCCCCCCCCCCCTCTTAGTTGTCTTGTGGTCTATTATTCCTAACAATTGGTATCAGAGCTATTGGTCCTCAGAGAGACAGTTTAACATCTTGAGGTGATCTTGAAGATGACTTACTACAGGAAGGATAGTCCAAAGTTTGACTCTGAAAAATTTGACAGTTGGTAGAACAAGATGAGAACACATTTGCTATGTCTGGGAATTGACTACTGGATGATAACAAAGAAGAAGGAAAATATAGCGACTGAGGATGAATTAGAGAAAGCAAGTGAAGATCAAAAGAATCTATTCTCATGCAATATGGTTGCAAGGGAATATTTAATCAACCCATTATTAGAAGGAGAATTTACTAAATTAAAGGACTTGGACTCTGCACATGAAATCTGGTCAAGACAGGAAGCACTATATGTTGGAGACAAGTTTACAAAGCAAGCAAAGTTACAGAACTGGAAGGAAAAAATGGAATCACTGAAGATGAGAGAAGATGAGAACATCTGATCATATGCACAAAGAATTACTGAGGTAGTTACTGGTATTAGGAACTCTAGAGGAACTTACAGTGAGGAAGAAGTTATTGCAAAGATACTCAGATCTTTGACACCTGCATATAGAATCAAGGTTCAGACTATAGAGGATATCATACCTTTGACACCGAACTTCACTAGAGAGATGTTGATTAGAAAGCTAACTATATTTGAAGCTGCAAAATTGGGAGACACTTTACCTAAGGTTGAGTCAGCATTCAAAGAAACCATGCACAAAAGCAAAATAATCTTACCTAGAAGTGCAAGCACGAACAGTAATGATCTAAGAGAAGAACTTGGAGCCTATGTTGATGAATGGGAACAGATACAGGAAGAAGAAAGAAAGCTAGATGAAATTGTTGCACTGATTGAGAAAAGAGAAAAGAGAGGTAAGGGTAAGTTTGAGGGAAAATTACCTTTGAAATGTTTTTCATGTAACAAGATCGGTCACTTTGCATCTAGATGTCCTACAAGAATTCCAAAGCACAAACCTAAGTTTTTCAAGTCTAAGTTCTCAAAGGATAAGGAATGTTATTATGCTAGTGAAGGTATATCTGATGATGAGGATGGTGATTATGATGAAATTGGATTTATTGCTATTAAGGATGATGAACCTATGCATGAAGAAAAAGCATTAGTATCCCGAGTTGAAAAGAAATTTGAATGGGTCATAGATAGTGGTTGTTCACATCATATGACTAGAGATAAAAATAAGTTTGTGAGTTTGAAAAGACGTGATGGTGGTGTTGTTAGATTTGGTGACAATACTCCTAAACTTAGTATTGGAATTGGATCTATTTCCTTGGATGGAAAGACTAACACTGACAATGTATTACTTGTTGATGGACTTAAGCACAATTTGTTGAGTGTTGGAAAGCTAGTGGACAAGGGTTATCAACTGAACTTCATAAATGGAAAATGTTCTATCAAGAGAAAAATAGGAGACTTGATAGCATTTGGTACTAAATCTAGAGGTGATGTCTTTGAATTGAACACATCTAAAGCTTCTTGTTTTGTTGCAAAGGTTGATGACAGTTGGTTATGGCACAGAAGATTTTGTCATGTTAATTTTGATAACATTGTGAAGGCAAGTATGACAAAAGCAGTAAGAGATCTACCTAGACTTGTAAATCCATTTAACACTATGTGTAGAGAATGTGTTATGGGGAAACAGACTAGAAGCACTTTCAAGAGAAAAGATTATTTAGAAAAAGGGAAGTTGGATCTGGTGCATACGGATCTATGTGGCCCTAAAATAAAAAGATCATACTATGGTGAAAGGTATTTTATACTTTTTGTTGATGACTTTTCTACAATGATGTGGGTTACATATTTGAGAGAGAAATATGAAGCATTTGACAAGTTCAAGTTATTCAAAGCAAAATTTGAGAATGAATCTGGTTTAAAGATGAAATGTTTGAGATCAGACAGAGGAGGAGAGTTTACATCAAAACTGTTTAATACATACTGTGAACAAAATGGAATACATAGACAGACTTCAGCTCCTAGAACTCCACAACAGAATGGGATAGCAAAGCAAAGAAACAAAACCATATTAGATGCTACAAGGACTATGTTGTTGGAAGGAAATGTATCACATGTTCATTGGAGAGAAGTAGTTGGCACTGTTGTGTACACATTAAACAGAATTTGTATCAAAGAAGGTACAAATAAAATACCTTATGAATTATTGTTTGATCATGCACCTACTGTGAAATATTTTAGAATATTTGGTAGTAAATTTTATATCTAGAGAGATGATGAGATAGGCAAGTTTGATGCTAGAAGTGATGAAGGAATATTTCTTGGTTATTCCACTAAGATTAAAGAATATAAATGTTTCAATTTGAGACTGAGGAAACTAATTGAAAGCGCCAATGTGAGGATAGATGAAAATTTTCAAATTCAAGAAACAATGTATGATTGTGGTCAAATAACAAAATCATGAGAAGTTGTTGCTGAACCTAAAGGACCCTTGATGATCGAGAATGAGATTGAAGAAGAAGAATAGGCTGAAGCTACTGAGACATTAAAGACACCAAGGTATGTCGAGAAAAACCACCCTGAAGACCAAATTATTGGTGATGCAAACAAAGGCATGATGACTAGATCTACAGTTATAGATGAGACTTGTTTGATTCCTCAAGTTGAACCGAAGACTATTGATGAAGCATGTAAAGATGAATCATGGACTAAAGCCATGGAAGAAGAACTAGAACAAATAAAGAAGAACAATACTTGGGAATTGGTTCCAAGATCTAAGAACAAAAATGTGATTGGCACTAAGTGGGTTTTCAGAAACAAAATGGATGAGGAAGGCATAGTGGTAAGAAACAAGGCTAGACTGGTATGTAAAGGCTACTCACAACAAGAAGGCAAAGACTATGAAGAAACATTTGCACCTGTTGCTAGATTGGAAGCTATGAGACTATTCCTTGCTTATGTTACACATAAAGACTTCAGAGTGTATCAGATGGATGTGAAATCAGAATTCTTGAATGGTGATCTAGAAGAAGAAGTGTACATTGAGAAACCTGATGGTTTTCCTTTGACAGTTGATGAAAACATGGTTTGCAGACTGAAGAAGGCACTGCATGGACTGAAACAAGCACAGAGGGCATGGTATGCAAGACTAGATAAACATCTACTTCATCTTGGTTTCAGAAAAGGTAATGCAGACATTAATTTGTATTTAAGAATTGATGAAGATGGAATCTTAATTATAGAAGTTTTTGTTGATGATATCATTTTTGGAGGAAATGATAAAATGAGTAAGAAGTTTGCTAAAGAAATGGAGAATGAGTTTGAAATGTCAATGATTG
>MU228349.1:1858281-1871592 GCA_018584345.1 Thuja plicata
CACATTAGAACACTCAAGTGTGTTCTAAGGGGTCATACGACCCCATGGGACACACTTGAGTGTTGAAATGTGTCAAAAGGGGTCATGGGAAGTTGCATGACAGACCTTCCTGCAGACATGTCCACAAAAATTCTTTATACATCGGGCCTTGCAAATCCTAGGGGTCCTAACGCGTGATAATGTGTACTAGGGCCCCTTAAGTCCCTCTGTGACCCCTGAGAACACATTGGAACACTCAATTGTGTCCTCAGGGGTCACAGAGGGACCTAAGGGGCCCTAGTACACCTTCTTATGTGTTAGGACCCTTAGGAAGTCCCCATGACCCCTTTTGACACATTAGAACACAAGTGTGTCCCAAGGTGTCGTACGACCCCTTGGGACACACTTGACTGTTCTAATGTGTTGTCGGGGGTTATAGAGAGACCTAAGGGGTCCTAGTACACTTTCTCAAGCGTTAGGACCCCTAGGAACCCTCTGACCCCTTTGGAAGCCTTTTCGATGCCTTATACTGGTGTAATTAACCTATATATTAATATGTCCTATAATATATATTATATATATACTATACTTGATTTTATTATATATACAACAATATTTTATATATAATATATAATACATATCATATTGAATATATATATATATATATAATTTAAATATGAAGATATTATGTGACATATTGTAAAATACATATTAATAGATAATACATATAAAATAATATATAATATATGATATATAATGTAATATTTAATATTAATATATATTATATAATATTTAATATATAATTGGTATTATATAATATTTAATATATATAATATATAATAGATATTATATAATATTTAATATATATAATATATAATCTAATATATAAAATATATAATCTAATATCATATGAAGTATGGAGAAATGGGAGGGAGAAAGGGGTTGAAAATAAATTAAGAGGGAGAAAATGGAGGGAAAATTCAAAATTCAAAATGCTGCCAATTTTTTCGGGTACCTAAAAATATCGGGTACCCGATTAGGCTCGGTATTGCTTTGTGCACCATACCTACCTGGTCAACTCTTCAAATGTCTCAAAAACGTGTTTATCCCCTGTTTCTCTGAGTTCCAGACTTTGACCATGTACCTGACGACTTTTTTCCACCCGAATTTGATGAAACGAAAAGGGTATCTTAAGGAGATTATCAGCTTTCTATCGATATAATTGTTGTCAAATTTTGAATTCGGTAAGTAATTATTAGTTATTTTCCAATTGAGTTACTTCTAAAGCGTTGATTTATATACTGATTGAAAAATGGCTATAACTTTTAGACGGTATAACATTTTTGAAATCCAAAAAATGCGTCACATTCTATGCTTCGCCTACTATAAGGAAAAAAAAAATTTGAATTTGGTAAAGTTTTCAATGAGTTAAGGTGGTCAGACACGGGAGTTTTTTTATTCTGAAAATGTTGTAGCAGATAATTCATAATTAATTTTTTTTTGGAATAAAACTACACAAAAATATGCATCACATTTGGGCATGAGTCTACTACTTATATATAAAATCTTATAAAAAAATATTATCATTTGATTATGATTAAGGAGGTCAGACATACACCAACTTCTTATTTTTTCCTCAAATTTTTGTACTACTGCATTGAAATCTATACTTTTCACCAATCATATTAACTTTTTTTCAAAAAATGCCTAGTAGTTTAGAAACTACATTCAATTCCCTACAGATTCTATTCTTACAACTTTTTGATATTAGGTTGATAGCTAGTTCAAATTTTCACGTCAAGTTTACTAACCCTGATTTTCTGATTTTTCATTGTCACTTAAGAGCATAGTTTGGCCCCTCATGATCTTGCACATACCCAAAGTAGCTAATAGAGAGATTAAACTGGAGTATATTAGCACAAAGGAATAGATAGCAGATATATTTACTAAACCTTTGCCAAAAGATGCTTTTGAATATCTCAAAGGCATGCTTGGGGTGATGGCCCCTCCCAGTGAAAACTAAATGATGCAGATGTGCATCAATCCAGTGGATCTCAGAGCTATATCATTCTCTGGACTTGATGTATGGATCTACTCCTTAGGGGGAGTGATCGCAGGAGAATACTATGGAGTACATTTGGGTGATCTTGCACCTAGTTGATTGGACATGAAGATTTGAAAAAGCTACGTCTTACAGATGAATTATGGCACCCTTTGCCATTGCTGCCAAAGGGGGAAAAAATCTATGTGAAAAATCCCTACTATTTTGGGGAGATTTGTGCTAAGGATATTGAGAAGATTGTATTGAGAGTGAGTACTTTTGGGTTGATACATATAGATTTTTCCATATGTTGTCATCAATGCCAAAGGGGGATATTGTTGGATGATATCAGTTTTTGGTTACTGATCATGTTGTTGATATTCATGTTTTGTCACTGATGTCAACATATATTTCTATGAAGAAGACAGACTAGCTACGTAACTGGATGGAGTGTACAGACACTATACGGATGATTCAAAACGATCGAAGTTGGAATTATGCAGAAGGATGTGTGCTGACCTTATCCCTAAGGTCGCTTGACTTTATGTTTCCTACTGTAGATGTTACAGTTGATTTAGTGAAGACTGGTTTTCTGGACTGTAACTGTGATTCTGGACAGAGCAGGTCTCTGTGTTTCAAGTATATCTATCTAGCAAAGATATTTCAGAACTTGTGAGCTTACCGATGGATAGCCGACATATGATAGAGTAATGGGTTAAGTTCGATTGTTGATTGGATACTGATGACGTCAGCTGTGGCGTGTATTCTGGAGAAGAGCTATTCCCTGACCGACTTCAGACATGTAGCGTGTGAAATTAATTGTGAGCATGAATTGTGAATCTGGAAGTATATGTAATGGATTGTAAATGTTGTATACTTGTTATAGATACCGTGTGTATCTTAGCAAGGGGCTATGTAATTATTCGTATGATGGAAAGCCTTAATTGGCCGACCTAGTTAATTATGTATTAGGAAAGCTTAACTGGCCGACCTAATGAATTATTGTAAGAGGGTATATATGAAAGATAAATTCTTGTGAAGAAGTGTGACAAAGAAAAGAAAGAGAAGTGTGGAAGTTGCGAAGCTTGTTGACTGTTGGATACAAAGCAGAGTTGATACATCATTGGAACTGACCAAGCAAAGATAGTTGCTATCAAACAGTTCGCTAGAATGTGTATTTTCTTTATACACTTGATTCGGATTGTGAATCCTTGAGGGTGGCTTTAACCTTCTTTGGGCAGTGTGCCTTGGCAGTGAGCCTACTATTTTATTTGACTCTTAACAGGGTCTGTCTCCTAACAGGGACTGTGTACTGTAATGTTGTAACAAGCTCCTAACAGGGCTAATATCTTTTAACAAGGATACTATACTCTCAGTACATTAATTGTGGGTGTTAATTTCCATGGGAGTTTTACATTTAACAGGGTTTCCTCGACAACAAATATTGTGTTATGGTGTTGGATATTACTGTGTTATCATTTACATTTGCAGATTCAGTTTATAAAGTATAAAGTTTAATAATCTAGATTACAATTGATTCACCCCCCCCCCTCAGTTGTCTTGTGGACTATTATTCCTAACACACTTATCGGCGATAAGTGTTTTTATCGCGATAAAATATGCCAAGGGATAAACTACTACATTTTATCACCAATTTTTACCGGCGATAAGTTGCCAACTTATTGTCGATAAATCGGCGATGAGGTCATTATTTATCGATCGCAATCACCTAATAGGGACTGGCGACCAAACAAAAGCCATTCTTCATTTTCTGAGTTGTATGTTGATATTTGGGCAAAGAAAACTTCCAAGGTTTTGAAAGGTGATTCGCAGGGATCTAGAGCAATTTTTAGCGGATTTGAAGAGGATTTTGAAGCAAAATAGGATTCACAAGTAAGTTTTCAAAAAATTAAAATTAAAATCATTATATCTTGTCTTTGTTGCATCTAGGTTTATAGAAATTCTATAACAACATTTCTTAAGTACTCTAATTTGTTTTAGAGTGTAATGAGCAAGATTTTTAACACCAATTTTTAACAACTTTTTTAGATTGTTTTCATAGTTTTCTCAAGAATCTCATATTTTTAAAACTAAAAATGAACCCTAACACTTTGTTTTTTCAAGTTTCAACTATGTTTAAAATTATTTAAACTAATTTAGTTTGTTTGCGAATTTTTTTAAAATATAATATATTAATTTGTGGTTTTAATTTGTATGTATAGGTTAAAATTTGATTAGAATGGCAAATAGAGATTTATCCACAACTGGGTCAACTGTGAGGTCTCACAGCGCCTCAATAGACGCATGCCCATCTTGATATGTAGGCACGCATCTTAAAGGGGCTAGAGATAAGGCTTGAAAATATGCCTTTGAAGGACCTGAAACTAATAGCGTAATTTGCATAAAGTGTGAAAAAGTAATTAGTGGAAGCATATACTGCTTGAAATACCACCTTGCAGGCATCACGAAACATGACATGAAGGTTTGTGAGGCAACCACAGAAGGAATAAAACAAGAAATGAATTTCTTGCTTGCTGCCCAAAAAGAGAAAAAAAATTGCAAAGGGAAAGGGTCTGGCCATGAGGGAAGTCATTTCTAAATCTCAAGGTATCCCAGTTAAGCTTGAAGAAGAGGTAGCACTTGAGGGCATAGTGGGCTCTCTTCGTGGCCCATGCATTCGCAAATTTAGTATCCCCTCAACCACCACTTCTACTTCTTCAAGTACAGCACCACTATCAATGCCACAGTCGTCTTTTGTAGATAGATTTTTTGTGCACAGCCATCATTGGAGGGTACTGGGTGGAATAACAATGTGCATTGGCAAGTAGGCATTGCTTGTGTTGATTTCTAGTACTTCAACAACATCCCCTTCAATGTTGCAGAAAATCCATAATGGCTGAGTTTTGATACCGGAATTATTGTGGCGAGAAAAGCCTACAAGGCGCTTTCTCCTGCAGACTTGAGTGGGAGGTTAGTTCACTTCTTTTAATTTTTAAATGTTTTACTTTTAACTTTTAACTTTTACTTTTGAATCTTGATAGTAATTATACTTATTTTTGTTGAATGTAAGTTATTTTTTTAATCAAAATTGTGTATTTAACGTTAATTTTACTTCGTACTTGTAGATTGCTCATAGGTGTAGTTTCTAGGCCAAAGAAGTGGTAACAAAGCAAAAAATACAATGGAAACAATGTGGTTGCACCAATCTTTCAGATGGATGGACGGATGGCAAAAACCGCACCTTCATTTATTTATTGGTTTTTTGCAAAGATGATGTGGTTTTTTAAAAATTTGTGGATGCCTCCAACAAGGTAGAGATTGTTGAAACTTTGGCTCTAATGTTAGAGCAAGTTGTAATCGAGGTGGAAGTTGATAATGTGGTGCAAATCATAATTGACAATGCAATGGCATATGTAGCAATGGGTAAGATCCTCTAAGAAAAATATAATACATTTTTTTGGAATCCTTGTGCAGCACGTCCTTGACCTTCTTTTGGAGGACATAGGAAAGCTAGACTAGGTGAGACCGATTGTAGAGGATGCAAGAAAGATAACAAAATACATCTACAATCACCCTTGGGTTCTTTGTTTAATGAGAGAACACACCCAAGGGAAAGAGTTGATAAGAGCAAGAGTCACAAGGTTTACAACAATTTTCTTAAAATTACAAAGCATTTTTACATCTTTGACGGTTTTGAAGCAAATGTTTGTTAGATAAGCACGGCTAGACTCAAGTTATTCAAAGAAGCCTGATGGAGAAAGTGTTGCATACATTGTCTTTGACACCCAATTTGCACAAAGAGCTACAGAAATTGTGAAGGTAAATTGGAAACTTCAAAAATTGAATATTTAATTTTTTTGTATTCAAGCATTTCATTATTAATTTGCAACTCTAATGATTAATGATAAATTTTTTCTA
Source organism: Thuja plicata (assembly GCA_018584345.1). Taxonomy (NCBI): domain Eukaryota; kingdom Viridiplantae; phylum Streptophyta; class Pinopsida; order Cupressales; family Cupressaceae; genus Thuja; species Thuja plicata. The sequence goes on from MU228349.1 coordinate 1,864,220, forward strand.
CTTTTCAATTGTAGGTGTTGGAGCCCTTGGTTAGAGTTCTCTGCTTGATAAATGGGAATCAAACCCCAATGGGGTATCTTTATGAAGCCATGCATAGGGCCAAAAAGGCTATCAAAAATTACTAAAAGGGGGATAGCCTCAAATTTGACCTCGTATCAGAAATCATTGATAGGTGGTGGAACAATCAACTCCACCAACTCATTCATGCAATGGGGTTCTTCCTCAGCGCCCATTTTCACTTCTCTCCATCCTACTCGGATCCCAATGGAGAGGTCATGGAGGGCCTCACTGAATGCATGTAAATGATGATACCTGAGGTTGAGGTGAGAGACCTCATTTGCTCTGAATTGGACATGTGTCAAGGGGCAACCTATTCTCTTCATACATGGCGAAGAGAGAAGGAAACACTCAAACCCCAAGTACAATATTTGAATTTTTGGATTCTTTCCAATGCATGATAAAGTAGATAAAAATTGAAATATGTTTTCACCTTACTTTCTAACTCTTTAATATTTTATTTTGCAGATGCTTGGTGGCAAAATTGGGGTGGAAATGCCCCAAATCTGCAAAGACTTGCCCTTTGAATCTTATGTCAACCTTGTAGTTCATCCATTTGTGAGCGCAATTGGAGCTTGTTCGAGGCATCCACACGAAGAAGAGGAACAAGTTAGCGCAGAAACGCCTCAATGACCTTGTCTTTGTGCAATATAACCTTCGATTGAGCACGAGAAAGATAGATAAAACACCAGCTGATCCACTTGATTTGGATGACATAGATCCTTACTCTGATTAGACATCACAGAAGTAGTCTTCATTGTTTACAGAGGATGAGATCTACAATTTGGAGAGGCTGACTATGGAGGAGGGTAGATTCGAAGTGGGATTGGATGACATTCAAGATGACGAGGAGTCATTGTCAATGTCAACACCATCTACATCCAGGATGGAGGTCAAGTCACAGCCAGTTGTGCAGAGGGAGGAGGCGCAGCCACAGCAAACTCCTAGGACTAGACCCTATACATCTCTCATACTTTATACTAAAGTTGTTGGGAAGGGGAAGACAAAGTTGCAAGACTATTTTGATGTCGTACTTGTATTTGCTTAGTTTTACATAGACAAATTGTTATTTTTAGTTTGCTTCAGAGTTCAGACTATCAAGCTATGGCTACCAGCCATCAGCATTCCACATGAGGATATCATTTTGTACCCTATTTGCATTTAAATATATCTAGACTCAACTTGTTTGTTTTGTTTATTCATTTACTGACTCATTAGATGCATCTCCTCATTGAACTTTGCAAAAAAATGCATTTCTAATTAAATTTAAACAATTTTTTAAGTTGTCAATTTCTTTGCTGATAAGTTGTCGATTAATCTCTGAATTTTTGCCGATTTCCGATAAGTTGTCAATAACAATATTTTCAATTATGAGACATATTATTAAACAAATCAAATCCAATATAACTAAAACTTTCAACTTGACAAATCTAGGTCTTTTACATTACTAAGTGCAGAAGTTTAATAAATAGATGGTAATATTTTTGTGTCTCACTCCAAAAGTGCTTTGAAATTTTTTCAATTAATTAAGAACAACAAATTACAAAATCTCGTCTACGCCTATGAAAAATATTGGAACTTGTAAACCAAAATTGATTCTTACGGCAACTAATGAGTCAAGCTCCAAGCAACTAATGGAGAGCCTAGTATATCTTACGGCCACCATACATGATTTGAGCTATGTTGTGTGTCTAATTTCCACATTTATAAGACCAAAGATAGAAAATAGGACTGCAACAAAGAGGATGTTGAGATATGTTAAAGAGTCGTAACAAAATTTCTTCATTGTTGTGGATTTTCTTTCTATTTGGGTTTCTCCGAAATAAAATATTGTTTGTGTTAATGCTTTTGGTGTACTTGGAAGCATGCATTCATTGATCTATCAATACCGGTTGCAATTTTGACATACCAGAAGTGTAAATGTAATTTCAAATTACCTCAGTTTAAAACAAGAAAATAGGATGATGATTGTAAACACATTATACTCCTAAAAACAAAAAAAAAATAGGAATATCAATTTTGTTATTTGAATTTCATGTCAAATATAATGCATAAAGATTGGAATAAAAATTAAACGTTAAGAAAAAATCAATTATAAAAAACAAATTAGTTCCTTTTAGAGCTCAAAGTCACAGTACATAATTATTAATCCATTCAAATTCAGAATATCTACAAGAATTAGGCCAAGGGGCAACACTTTCACAGAGGATGGCATGTTTATACCCTTTGATCCCATGTCCTGAGGTTTCTTACACCAAACTGTCAGAGAAATCAGCCCAGTCTTGCAAATGCTAAAGGCCCCAACATAGCAAATAGCCATTAAAAACCCATGAAAACAAGAGAGTGCATCTGAACGGATATTTAGCCTTCAAAAATACAGTCTTGAATGGGCAATTGTTCACCCATTGGTTCTGAACTCTTGAGTACCTTCTGCATTCAATCCTCCAGCACATTTAAGCAGCCATGCCCGAATTGCACACTGAACAGTGAACAGCTACTAATTGAAGAAGAAAATGAATATAATAAATCCTGAAACTACTAGTAGATCATGCATAATAAAGTCCATGAAGCCTCCTCCAAAAAATGCTATTTATGCCTTCTCTTAAGGAATATAAGCTTCAGAACAGTACTAACAAACATTAATTTAATTAAATGAATGAAAAAGATGCAGTATATCAAGCAAAATAAGAAATCTAAAATTTCACCAAATGCCCGTGTGCATGAGAAAATCTGCATCCTCGAGATGTGCATCTCAGAGACAGGGAAAGCTTGTCCATGTCTGGATGAAGATATGTCAAAGAAAGTGTTTATACTTCATATTCCTGCCTCTGGAATAAACAATGTGTAACTGTATATATTACAAATGTTTGGACTTGTGACTCGGACATTCATCCTCTTTGCATCATGCTCAAGATAGTAAGACTCGCAATCTAGGATATCCTTTCCAAACTAAAGTGCATCTCAGTACTTGCCATGCGGTCAGTCCCAACCAGTGACAACTGATCATCGTAAACATCAATATAGCCAAATGCATCTGATCCAGGAGGACATTCAAGCACAGCTTCAAGGACCCTATGATGAATTCCGTGAGAATCTACAACATAACCACCTTTGTGGGCATGGCCTGCTAAGCAAACCTTAACACAATTATACTTGTGAATGATGTGCATCACTTCATCATAATTCCACAATAATGATTCAGGAGATGATGCAGCGGGATCTAAAGGGAGATGGCAGCAAACAATCACCTTCTGATCAAGTGCAGATGCATCTTGCAGGACACTATCGAACCATGCTAGTTGTTCCTTTCCAACTCCACCATTGAACATCACAAACCTTCTGTCATTGCCACTCAGCCCATTGGGACTATTTTTTTCCACATTTGGATTTTTTGTTTCCATGTATTTAATAGCTTCTAGTCTATGCGGATGATCCTCAGGCCATCCAATTGTACTGATGTCATATCCATCAAGAACAACAAATCGATAATCTGGCACTGGGCTAAAATCATAATATGCATAGCCATGGGGGCTAGGAATTTTCAACAGGTTAATTAAATCACTCCGAGGAAGATTATAAAGGCAATGATTACCAAGCATATGATAAACAGGTCCATTAAACTTGTCAAATTCCCTAATAACTTTTAATACAGCTGTGCGAGACTTGTCTTTGGGACAGAAGCCATCCACTATGTCACCAAAATGTACTGCAAACTTAACTTTTTCCAAATGATTCCATTTCCTGACAGCCCTTTGCAATGCAAGAATGCTATGGCGATAATAGCGGGGAACACCTAGGAATGAACGACCATCGGGAATATCAGCATATTGAACATCTGTGATGACCCCAAAAGAGAAAAGCGGTTGCTTTGTTCCAAAAGTTATAGCTCCATTTAAAGAGGCCATCATTCTAATCAATATTTTCCTATGTTCCAGTGTTGAGCTTATGGCCTGTGCTTGATATTCATATCATTGACCAAAATATGTGGTTTGCTTCACAAATATAGGCCAGCTTTATATCCAATTAAGCTTTGCAGAGATCAATACCAACGCAAGCATTGAAATAATCACTCTAACATCTACACACTTGAGTGATCCCTGCATGCTCAAAATATCACAGTTTTCATTAATTGATAATTCCAATATTGCACAGACAAGATAATCTCACCATTTGTTACCCGACTCCATTCACTTAGACAACATTTAGCTTTCATAGAACTTTCCTTTACAAATTACTTCTAGAATTCCATAAATTACAACAAACTGAAATATGGCAAAGAACCAAGAATTGATAAAACTTGAGTGATAACAATATGGCTAAGAACCAAGAATTAATAAAACTCAGTGATAAACCATACACTTACGCCTAATGAAGAATAGACTCTTGTAGCACCAAGAATATAAGAAGAAAACCAAAAGCATAATCCCAAAAATGTTTCACATAAGGCAGGCTCCAATGAAGAAGGCTTTCTAGCACTCCTAATCTTACCATAATACAGGAAAAAACACAGATTATCGGCCATGAAACACAGAGCACATTTATTCTAGAGGAAATCTTAAGCTTGCCTTGAGTTGGGGACTGAAACTGCATCCATTTAAGCTTTTAATCTAGGCATCCCATTTATCACAGGGAAAATCTAAATCACTTCTATTCATCTTTGGAAAAGAAATGGAGAATTGTATTTTCCAGAGCTACTAGATATCTATTTACAAACTCAATTCAAGCTTGTGATTGCTTTGGTATCCCTCAAAGGAGGGTATCACTAATTCAAAAAGTTAATATGTTATCAAAGTCCTGCTGGCAGAAAGGTTGAACAGTTTTCTGGCTGGTGAAGCCTTAATAGATTTTGATTAGGCTGAATCGAGGGACCTAACAAGATCACTGCCTGAACATGGGCTCATATTCTTAGACCTCAATCCTACGGGGTGAATTCTCTTCTAACTACAAGAACAGCTAGTGATTGTATTCCAATGGAACCCAAATGCTCAGCATAAACTAATATATTGGAACAAAACTAAATTTCCTCACAAACCAATGCAAAACAGGTATCTCAAATTCAGGCATAGAGAAAAACTGCACAAAATCCTAGAATCAGAGTGAATTTTATAGAGACAGATGGGAAAAGCAATACCGAGAATTTTCACTAGACAGTCTTGACAAAATCATTGCTCTAGAAAGTATCTACAATCTTGAATGACACGGTGAAAAGACTAACCAATCATGAGTAGGTTCAGGAGAAAGCAACAAAGACAGGTGATAACTAAACCACTAGAGGAAAGAATGAGGGCATGAGCAATGATTCTTCAGCATATTTTCTATCTGGTTGTGGAAACCTAGAATACACTGACAACCATTTTATAGGAAGCACGGGAAACTACTGAAAAATGTCAGATTTAAAAATATGTGCATGTAGCCCCCAAGTCTGGAAGGCTTCCCAATTCAATATTTCATAATAACATGGCACAGAATAAAAGAGAATGATATGGTGATCTAGGTGGATTCTCAAAATATTTCTCCAGCAATACAGTCAAGTCAAGCCCTAATCGCTCATGGTAATGGTCATTCCTGCTTTATGGTTCATGGTAATATTTACATTTATAAGATCTTTAAAACCTTTAACATATGCATCTATGGTTCATGCTTTATGGTTAATGGTAATGGCCATTTATAAGATCTTTAAGAGCTAGCATTTGCATTATAACTCCTAGAGATCTAAAACCACTCTCAAAAATCATGCCAATATATACATGAAATATAACTTAAAGTATAAGAAAGGAAAAACACTTAAAAGCTATATTTCATGTCTATATTCTGATGAAGAGAATGAGACTGACTTGAAGACAAAGAGGAGTTCAATGTTATATTTCATGTATATTCTGGAGGCTAACCAAAAAAGAATTGAAATTTGAGAGTTCTAAAAACAAAATGGCCAAGTCTTAGGCACAAACTCGCCAAGACTAGGTGAGTCCCAAGACTCTGCAAGTCTAGTAAAAACTCGGCAGAGTCCAAGTGCGAGCCTGGGAAACTCGCCAATCATGCCTTGCCTTGCAACTCACCGAGTACTTGCGAGCCTTGGCGAGTCTCGTATCCATGCTCCTCTCTGTATAGCAGATGAATAATATATTAATCATCTTCTATCCTCTTCACAATGATCAAAAGCATCTAGAATCAAATTGATCGAGGATTTACAGATCTTGCAAGACTTCAGTGTGCAAGATTGGCGGCAAGTATAGAAAAAAGGCCCAAACTCTAAAAGCTACAAGAGATGGTTGAGTGAGAAATCAGCCTTGGAATGTTGTAGAAAATATGACGTGACTAAGGCAAGTTCAATTGGCATGAAACAAGACATTTACTCTAGGCCGGCAAAGCAAAACTTAGCTACTGGTATCATTCATTAAGAAAATGACTAAACATACAATGAAGCAATCAGTAATGTCCCCTTTCTAATCTCTAGCTTTGTGTGAATAGACTGGCAGCTTAGGAGTAGCAATTATTTAGGAGTGTTACATTCAGTTAGGGTGAATTAAATAAGGAGATAAGACCGATAAATAATCAGTTAGGATCAGTTAAATAAGGGTATGAGCATTTCACTTATCAGTTTGGGATTGCCATCGATTGAGAGATAAACTTGCCAGTTAAATACTGTCAATTTATGGAGGAACTTGTCAGTCAACTGCCGTCAATCGAAGAATGATTGCCTACAATGAAGGTAGCATGGATTATACAGAGTTATGGAAGAAAAAGTGAAAGGGACTTTGGAAATTAGAAACCAAATTCAAATTCATTTCCAGGAATGTCATGCTGCTTTCAGCAGCTTTGGCACTTGGAGAAAAATACCTCTAGGCATATCAATCTGATTACCTTGGGAACAAAAGTTCATGGTACAAAGAGTCAACAAGATCATGCCGAGCGTCATCAGAATAATTAAAGGCATCCAGATTTGCATATTGGATGCTGATGCACCCTGTTGAATTTTCTTAAGATCGCTGTAAATGTAATAGCACTCTATGTTATATTTTTTATGTGTGTTTCAAATGCAACAATCTCTCTTTCATTTATATTGAGAAAGAGGCTATAAGAGACATGTCCCTTCATGGGACGTGTCTATTCATCATAATTGTTAATGTTTCATTAATCAATCATATATTAGAATAATATAAGTTTGCATAACATATATATATATATATATACAAATGCAATATATTATTATTAATCAATATCAAAGTATTATATGTATTCTAAATGATCATACGACTCAAGCTACAAACATTAACACTCCCTCTTAGCTAGGGAGGATGATCAAACAAATGTGTAGT
>MU228349.1:1872213-1885713 GCA_018584345.1 Thuja plicata
GGATCCACCATGGCTCATCCCAGAGGGTGGAAACAAGGGCTTTCACCTTAGACTTCTCTCTCAAAGAGAAGAATGCAATAACATAGAAAATAATAGATCACAAATGTTGAAACTCCTTTTCATCTAAAGCTTCATTCTCCAACATACCAAGTTTATCTCAAAAGTATACAACCTTCTCTCTAGCAAGAGACTTGGTGAGAATATCAGTCATCGGTTCTGTAGTGATAATGTACCTTGAATAGCATGCTTATGCACTATATCTCTTATATAGTTTGCATCACTCTTGGTGAACCACAAGTTATGCAGGAGTTAGCATAAAGGCATTTCAGCAAGCACACATGGGACTCAGTCTCATGATAATAGTCCTCTGACTGCAAAAAAAGATCTTCATTGTTGACTCCCTCTGAACCAATATGACCAAATTCCTTGGAGATAAATCAGATCCTCTGGTTGCTCCTTGTCCAAGGTTGCTTTTAGATGAACTATCAGACTCCCTTTGAATCTAATATCAACCTTCAAGTTGTGTCTTTCATCAAGCTCTTTTCTTGAATTTCATTTGATCCAATAACTTGTCCATCTATTTAGGAATATCATGACCTAGATATCTGCATAAAAGCCTTCTAGCCCACATACATGGAACTAAATCATTTGAATTGCAGTCCTTTGGCTTTTTATAGTTTCCTGGCAACTAGGGAAACCATCTTGATATGGCCTGAACTTCTAAATCAGAATGATTAAGGTCTTTGAAAATCAAATTTTAGGATATCCCCTAGTAGCTCCCTCTGTTACGAAACATACATGGTCCCAATCGTGAAAATATCTTGCTCTAAGAGACTCTCATCATCTTGATCATAACATTATTCATAGGAGTAGTTTCTCGTATACAAATGTACTTGTCTGATTTCATAGTAACATGAGTGAATGTAATAAACTGTGGATTTATCCTCGGGCTTGGCAACACCAAACATTCATGATAATCTGGCTTCCTTCTGAAACTTCAAGTACATGCATCAACCTCTTGACCTTCTCATCCAGGGTTGCCTCTAATAGATTGTTAAACTCCTTCTAAGTGTTATTGCCTCCTCTTCAAAGAAACATTTTTTCACAATCTGTATAGACTCTTCCTCTTCAAGAGATGTCTCAACTCAGTCCTCAAGGACAACAAGGGGCATGTCCCTCTCTCTCTAATTTGAAGACAATCATCCCACTGTCATGCCTAGCTACCTGAAAATTCACTTCAGGGTGTGCAAAAATAAAAAATAAAAATCCAGAACCAATCATGCTCTCTATGAAAAGTTTGAAGAATTTTGCATTTGGACATATCTCACTCATATACTTTTATCTTCAGAATTTAAACGATAATGTCTTGATGTGGATGGACAACACACAACACTAGGAACTTATCAATGCATCTTCAATTTGTTCGAATGTCTTCCATCAAATCACACGACATTGGAGAACATAGCTTTTAAAAATATTCAGCAATTTGACACCACAAGTGCTCAGTATTCTGACAATTTGACCAACCGACGGTTTTGTCAATTGGTTTCATCTGAATTGTCATGCGTCTTGATAGGAATGCTTTGTCTCTAGTATGCACTGCTGACAACTGCCATCTCGGCATCTTTTGCTCCCATCTCAAAAGTGGATAGAGTATGTATCCTAGCCAACTACAACCCTGTCGTTCACTACTTGATAATTCATACAGATAGCATCTTTTCATGTTGTTGGCTTCTCATACATGTGAAGGAAACCATGTTCCGTAGGCTTCTTCCATGTGGCTTCATGGAGGTCATCATATGACCTTTTTTTTTTTTTTTAAATTAGGGAGGCATGGCGAACGAGACAAGGAGGTGTGTTACTACAGTGGCGAAAGACGCTCCCATGAGGGTTGGGTGGCCGCTCTTTCACATTGGTGCCGCTCACTTCGTCACCATCCAAACTATTCTTATTCTTCGCATTCTCTAGATGTCTTCACAATAGTATTCGTGCAATATATCATTTCCGCTTTCATATATTATTCAACGTAATTGCTAATCATAAACTGGAGTATTAAGAAGACGAAGTAATCCATTCTTTCTTCCTCACACTCAGAACCATTAGTGTTATTGATACTTGTATTGACCATCACTATTTGGAATTTATACACGATAGTGGCAACCTGCAACTGAGATTCTCCCTCGTCAATATAGTTTGGTCGACCATATACATATAAATCGCAATCTTAATAACTTGGATTCCCATACATGGAATTTGATGTTAGATATTTTCTCAAAATGTTAATGATATTCCCTCGTACCAAGCTTTGATAACCTTAAAATATATCAATATATTTTGATATTGTAAACTTCTAATATTTGGTGCTGAATGTAATCGACAATCAACTCCAAGAAGGGCGGGCCCATGATACGAATGTAGTGTCCCTGCAAACTGTGACTCTTGAATTGATTCCATATTTTTATGTCTCCCGATGATGATCTATGAATTAGTTGTGTTTTAATTTGATTCCTTGATACATGAATGTACTCCTTGATTGCAGTATTGGAGGAGTATGAATATCTTCGGATTTTAATACATGTATCGATGTTGCTTATTTCTATCTGACAATGATTTCATTGAAGTCTTAGATACCACTTTGTGGTTGTGCCTAAGGTGCGTAATGGATATCGTGATTGCTTGATTGCTTTGTTCACAAGTGATGTCGCTCTGATATTTTAATGGTTCTGAGATATATTCAAAAGGTACGATGATATTCCATTTAATTTTCTTCGCCAGAATCTCATGGTCTCAATGGCAGCAATATTCCTGGCGGCGTACGCTTCATACCAGGGCTTCTCAGTCCCCACAAGCGAGGTGCTCAAATTGATAATGCGCCCGCCGCCACTGCGTACAAGTCTGTTTGTCGCTTCCCTCCAGCAAAGAAATGCTACCTTGCAGTTAATGTTGACAGCGCGATCCCAATCCTCTTTTGGCTTGTTTGCAATGTACGATTTGTTGCAATCCAACACTACCGCACAGTTCACAATTCAATTATGTTGATTTCATAGTGTATTTATCTTCTACATTTACAGTCTGGCTCTGATACCATGTTGAATTTTCTTAGATCGCTGTAAATGTAATAGCACTCTATGTTATATTTTTTATGTGTGTTTCAAATGCAACAATCTCTCTTTCATTTATATTGAGAAAGAGGCTATAACAGACATGTCCCTTCATGGGACATGTCTATTCATCATAATTGTTAATGTTTCATTAATCAATCATATATAAGAATAATATAAGTTTGCATAACATATATATATATATATATATATATATACACAAATGCAATATATTATTATTAATCAATATCAAAGTATTATATGTATTCTAAACGATCATACGACTCAAGCTACAAACATTAACAGACCCAATAAGTTGTATCAGTTTAATGAATCTCAATGAGTATATGTGTTTGAATAAAAGATGATATAAAAAATATCTTACCGTTAGTAAGACCAAAAAACATAAATTGAAAGCCAATTTTGCTCTCATTGATTCGATAAGTTGTACCATGTGCCCACAATGCCCAATTTTGGTATTCTTATAGGCAATGGAGAGCATTTTTTAAGCACTTCATAATTAATCAAGACTGGAAGTGTTGATGCGTGATTTTTTCACTTGCATTTTTCTTTGGAGTTGTTCCTTGGTTCATTTGACTTTAGTACTTGATAAGTTTGAGGCAAATTTGAATCTAGAGATGATTTGGTGCTTGACTAGTGTGAAACATACATGTTTATCTCTAGTTGTCTATGTTTGACATGGTTATTGATATAATGTTGAATTTATATATTGCATAGTGAGACCTACAAGTTGTGCAATTTTATAGGCTGCCTGTAATAACTTGAAATTGATATTTTTTGACATTTTTGCAAAAGTTTGATGAAATGCATAAACCCTCACACTTTCTAATCGCCCAAATCCTAATGTCGACAAGGTGAGAGCATATGGTGATTGGGAAACTAACTTACTAGCGGCAAGCTGCACAATTCAACAAAATATACACTACAAAAAATTTACATATTCGACTATGTCTTGGAGACATTGCCATCCAGGCCTACTAGTTCAAGCTAATCTGGCAGTGTGCCACACAGATAACTACAATTTTGAATAATAAGCAATTATACTCTTCTATATTCAAAGCCAAAAATTGACAAACAGTTACCCAACAATCTAAAAGTAAACATGTCACATTGTTGGAATGTAAATTAAAACAGATTATAAATACTCAAAATTAAGCTGATATAAATGAACATATGAATTAAGGGTGAATAAGTGGTACAAAATGATCCAGAACCAGCAACAAGCCAATTGATTGTGACACAAAAAATGATGTAGAATCTCTGTGAAACACACTACTACAAACCTCGACTAAAGCTCAAAACCCTAGTAGTAATCCATCAAATTGAATGTGAACAGCCTAAATTGAGCAACACCCTCTTACAGAGGTGCAGCTTGTAAAAAATAGCAAAAACTACTCAACACTGTATGCTTTCAACTCCCAAATCGCTATGAAATTATATGACAAACTGCTGATTTGAATTGCACAATAGAATAACCCAGCTTCAATAAAGGAAGCAATGTGTGAAAGCATACGGAAGGCTGAAAGCTTATATTAATACTACAGAAGTATAATATGCTGTGGCCGCCTTAACTACTCACATCTCACACATTATATATATATATATATATAAGCATATATGATCAGATATGAGTCGAGCCTTGTTCCCAAATAAGGGTACAGCAGCCATAGAAAATTATATCTTCACCACTATGAATCACCATCCCTTAAAATAAAGTACAGCAGCTTCACACTAATTAAAATCAACAATTAAATATTAATGTTGGACTTTGTCTACCATTTTGCAGACCTTCATACAGTTATAACCCTTGAAGTATTTAATTGAAATATTGTGGATCTCTCCAAAGTTTGATACCCAATTATCATAGGGCATGGCGACCACTTAATCATTTAATAAAGTGAATGGCATGGAGGCATTTAGTACTTTCCTTATGATGCTCAAACAATTTTCAGCAACTCTTCCTTTTAATTTGTAGTAGCATGAGCATACGAAAAGGGGTACAGCCAGAAAAATAAGTAATATAAGAAATACCTAAATAACTAATAATCAAACTAATAATCAGAAATATATGTAAATACCTAATAACAAAAATCGTAAACCACAAACCAACTGAAATATGAATCCTTCAATCTTTAGCCCAACTTCTAAGATTTTGAATATGCTCCTAAACTGATCTTTCCGCCTTTATTGGCCTAGAGAATTTTCATCCCAAATTCAATATGGAAACCAAGAAGACTTTCGTCCTCTGATTTCATTACCAAGAGGTTTTTGTCCTCTAATTAAAAGATGAAGACCAAATGCTCAATCTTCAACAAAGGGATTTTTGGCAACAAACAATGGACAATTGTCTCAAGCTCAACTCCTTTTTAATCACCTATTTGATACTTTAAGCCCTCAAAAATCTCTAGAATTTCTTTTTCTTTTAATTTTAATATTTCAAATTGCTCCCTTATCCTAGCAACTGTAATGTCCCCTTTTGTAAGTGCCCTAATTTTTGCCCTAAATCACAAATCCCAAGTAGAACAAGAAGTAGAATAGAGTTAGTATCATCACATTTCTAGTTGAGATCCTGCAACATGTTAGGAGCCATTGAAACATAAACCACAAAATAGATCTTCCTTATTGAAAAAACATAGATCATTAACTAGGGTTACAAACATTAAATAAACTACAAGGTATACTTAGTTTATTAATAGAGTCCAACCATAGGAGAGACGGGATAAGGAGCATCTTAGGGTGCCTTAATAAATCCTCTACCCTAGGCCCAAGAGCGGATGCCATCCTTCTTGGCCTCATGTGGCCCTTGACATCCATATGAGGGGGTGTGCCTAGTGAGAAATCCATAGTCCATTAACCCTCTACCCTAGGCCCAAGAGCAAATACTATCTCTCTTGGTCTCATGTGGCTCTTGCCATCCATATGAGGGGGTGTGCCTAGTGAGGTGTCCATAATCCATTAATCCTCTACCCTAGGCCCAAGAGCCGATATTATCCATCTTGGCCTCATGGCTCTTGCCATCCATATGAGGGGGTGCACCTAGTGAGGAGTCCATAATCCATTAATCCTTTACCCTAGGCCCAAGAGCTGATATTATCCCTGTTGGCCTCGTGTGGCTCTTGCCATACATTTGAGAGGGTGTACCTAGTGAGGAGTCCATAAACCATTAATCCTCTAACCTGCGCCCAAGAGTTGAAATTATCCATCTTGGCCTCATGTGGCTTTCGCCATCCATATGAGGGGGTGTACAAAGTGAGGAGTCCATAATCCATTAATCCTCTACCCTAGGCCCAAGAGTCGATATTATCCCTCTTGGCCTCGTGTGGCTCTTGCCATCCATATGAGGAGGTGTAGCTAGTGAGGAGTCCATAATCCATTGATCCTCTACCCTAGGTCGAAGAGACAATATTATCTTCTTGGCCTCGTGTTGCTCTTGCCATTCATATTAGGGGGTGAACCTAGTGAGGAGACCATAATCCATTAATCCTCTACCCTAGGCCCAAGAGTTGATATTATCCCTCTTGACCTCATGTGGCTCTTGCCATCCATATCAAGGGGTGTACCCGGTGAGGAGTCATTAGGAGAATAAATTAATAAATTAATAATCTAGAAAGGTTAGCATTTCACATTAGAAATAATTTATTGGATATACTAAGCACACGTCATGCATACCACCGTTGAACAGGAATGACATTGCCTGCAATAGATAGAAATCCCTGATTTGATCTGTTTATGTGCCTGATTGCTGATATCTGATGAACTGATCTGCATCGTATGAGTCCCTATAATAATAGGATTAATTCTCTTCCTTCCCATTGTAGTCCTCCCCACATATATCTTAATATTACCATGAAGAGAGGTGACCCTTAGGGAGTTGCTGCTCCCTCAGAAAGGATCATGCTTCCTTTATTTCTGGACTATAGTAACTAACTATCACTGCTGTAATAATGATCACTGTTTAGTATATGTTTGTCTCCGTTGATTGATGTTCTCATTGAATGATTGGAGTTGTCTCTTATATTCTTCCATTGGGCTGGAGGTTTATGTCTTTTCTTAAGGTTGTGACTCTTTGGGATAACAAGTGTCCTTTCTTAACCTAATCGCTGTCTTTCCAAACTAATCGATGCTTCTGATAAGGCATGTGTCCTTTGGATGGATCACTGGTACTACTTGATTGATCTATTCCCCTATTAATCTTTTTCCTATGCCTGCTGTAAAGTCCGATCTGATCTTGTTCCTTATATTCGGATATTTATGAGAAATCTTTTCTTACTCCATCCCATGACTTCCTTCGATCCAAGTCTCTCCTTAAAATTCATCCCTTACCACTGAAAGGTTGTCTCTTTTAGGTGGCCACCCTCTCTTGAAGAGATGTGTCTGTTCCAAACTCTTAACCAACCTTCTTGTTAATCATATTTGGTTGCTGGCTGTTAGGATGTTGTTTCCCTAATATTAATCATTGCTCTATCTTAAAATTGCCATTAATCCCTTAGATCGCTTAAGTTTAATATTTCCTTATCCAATTCAAATCATGTTTGTTAATTAAGCTGATGCTTAAGGGGATCACTTCTCAGCAACGATGTGTTGAATCCTTGTATTTGGCTAAGGATTCACCCCTGGGTTATAGAAAATTGCAAAGTCTTCAGATTAAGACAACTTTCTTATGCTAATCATGGCGGTAACATAATGGCAACAACAATTGAGGCCCTCTTTTTACAGAAACTTTAAAAAATCACTTTGAGGTAATTTATAACTTAATAATAAAATAAAAGTTGTCTTTTTATAAAATTAAAGTTTCTTTTTCAGCAACTTACAGGGAATTATAACATCATTTTCTTAGTTCAAAACAGGGAATGTGACAATGTTTATACTTATAGGATGGATAACTTGGATGTCAACCGTTTATACCCATAGATATTTCAACGTGGATGTAAATTTTATTTAGTTGGCCTAGTTCATTAGTTTGATTGTGATTATAAGACAGAGAGAGATGGTATCACCTAATACAATTATGTTGTGGGACCTATAGTTATTAATTAAGGTGCAAGACATGTGAGGCTCGACTTGGTAGTGACCATAGTGTCATGGAGATTCCTTGTATTTTTTGAAATTTGGCATGACATGGTTGTCATGCAAATGTATCATTGGTAGTTATCTTCTTTGTTTGAAGATCTTGGTTCTACTTTATCTTCTAGAGTTGTTGGTGTTGCAATTGAGTGTATGTGGACTGTGGGTGATTTTCATTTTCATTTAAAAGGTTATCACAATGCCATGTGTAGCTCTATATCACAGTTCAGAAGGAGGTTTGGCAATGATGTGGATTCATCACTTGGTGATCGATGATCTTCTGCAATGGTTTTTGGTGCCATGGAGGAGCTCTTGGATCTTGTTTCTTGTATGTGGTAAGAGTTCTTTATCATCTCAAGTTCTATTGACAAGAGATGGTTACCTTCATGTGGTTTGGAGATGTTGACATCTTGGTACCATGGAGGAATCTTGAAGTCTTTGGTTGAGGTGTCAGTTATGATTTCTCAATTTGACAAATGATGCTCATTTAGAGGGTGGATGTTATTGTGCCAGTGTACTATCATTTCTAGTTAGAGAGTAGGCATGATGCAAGTGCTCTTAGGGGCAAGTATGTTCATTAGAGACGCAATATTTTGAGGAGATGTAGATCACAATGTCATGGAGAGTTACCAATTTTGAAGCTGGATATTTGGTGGTGAATTATGATAATATAATAGATGAGTGGTGTGATCATTTTGCTAGTGACTTGTGGTTATTGCAGTGTTGTATTGACATTAGATTGACATGAGATGATTGGTTGTACATCATCAAATTTGGGTGAGGCTAGAGAATCTAGGGATGCGAGCATCACATAGACTAGACAGTCTTGAGGTTACCTTGTATGTTGTATGTAACATTAAGATAAATATATTATGTAGATTGCACATTAGAAAAATATTTAATATTGGAAAAACTTAGTATAAAAAATAAATGACAATGACATTGTATTATAAGCTCATGGCATTAGACACATGTTTATGTAATATCATTTGGATGTTTTTTGAAAGCTTGTTTCTATAAAATCAAGCACATAAGTAGTTCTTGAGGTTGGAAGTCATACCTTTGGCTTGTTGGCTAAAGGTTGATTAAGCATCTCTTGTAAGTTACATCGTGAGGAGAGGGAACATGGATTGAGATGTATGGTCGCATGATTCTCCATTGCTTGTCACATAGAGTGCAATTAGGGAGCTTGACCTTTTAGGAACTTTCATAGACTCTACAAGTGTATTGTAATATTTGCTCATGAGATAATACATTGACTGTGTGAGTTCTTTTAAAAAATAGATTTTTCCCTTTGAGAATTTTCTCAGGGTACATCTTGTGTCATCTTGATGGTATGGTGGCCTACTTTTTGCATTGTCGATTCTAAATACTTGTTTGTATATTTTTTTCTCTTGAAGTTATATGGATATGGTATATTATTGCTGCAATTTTCCTTTCAAATTTTAAATCTACTATTCGACTTGCTCCAACAAAGGATATTGTTAAAGAGATATATTTGTTACAAAGTAAGAAAATATCATGCCAGAAAAATAAAGAATCCAATAGTATATAATTAAGGATTTTTAGCCTGGAGGCACTCAATGAAGGCAAAAAAAAAGCTTTGATAGTGACAAATGCACTTCTACAAATTTAATACTAAAAGATTACCAGGTGAAATGAGTTGTCATAACTGCAATCAGCCCCTTGCTTACACAATAGTCTCAATCTTTGATTACACTAATGAACCAGTTGAATTTTCCTTAATTTGATCAAGCTCAAAAAAATTATTTCTTCTTCCACGTGTACAGACTACAGACACACTTCCCTCCACTAATTATAACTGTTGCTTGTGCGGAAGTATCCGTTTTGGACCCTGCAAGGATCCTTTGGAAGCTGGAAACAGAACAGTCATATTTTTTCAATTTAAATTGGTTTTATAAGTCAAGGGTCATTTCTGCAGCTTGCAGGATTGTTAGGTGGAGATTCATCCTGCACAATCAAATTTGACCCTGCAAACTCCAGACTGTGTTTGTTGATTATTTTTTCATGAATTCATCATACTCTTCACATTTCTATATACATTTCTCGTGATCTATACGGATCACAAACCCAGATTAGGCTGATCCTAAAGACCTAATCAACTATATAGCAGTTCAATTCTCAAACTTTTCTATACAATTAGTAAACAATTGTAAATAAATTCAGGTTCACTGTTTATATTCCAGAGAGAGAATCAAAAGAATTTTCAGATGCGCCGTAAGATAGCAAGATTTCTAACCATTTGTCAGACACTAAGGTAGAAAAAAGCTGCACAAAATGGCGAATAACCTGTGGAGTTTTTGTTGCCTGTAAATTCTTGACCAATAAAAGCAAGAAATATTAGCATCTGAGCCTTTACCCAAAGAAATACTAGCCAACTGTTTGGGAGTTCACCTCCTTCCACTTCGATTGCCCTAATAACCAGTCGTGTTACACAGGGATCACATCTGCCAGATGTAAACCTAGGATCAACGTTGCGGCAATAAATACTCCAGCTCATTGCTAGTTCACAGCCTTTGACTCAACAGAGTGGGGACTGTTCCAACTATATTTCCTCCTCTAGCATACGAAGGTTTTTTTAAATGTCTACATTGTCCAATTGATGAAAAAGAAAAGGCACAAATGCAACATAAGTAATCAGGATTCCATCTTGGGGATGACGAAGCAATCAAGGCTTTATCATGGTAATGAACTTCTCTGCTTAGCTGGAAATTATTTGGACCACGAATGTACATTCCTTTTTTGGCAACTTCTCTAGGACCTGATGATTGGACTCACTAACAAGGTTCAGAGAATAAACTTTTGATGTAAATATAATGCCACTGTTTTGCTGACCTAGAAAAACTTCAATTTTGGGCCCTTTCGCAGAACCGAAGTATTGGGGATTAAGTAGTAATGTTGAAAAATTGAAAACTTTAAGTGTTTGATACTGTTCGCTGGTACAGAATAGCTTTCAAAATTTTCAGAATTTATTGTGTCAAGTAGTAAGGATTTAAAGAGTGATTTCTAAAGTGAGCTTAACTGTGGAGTATTTCTCCAAAATCAAATATGCTTATCTTGCTACTCAATTCACAAAACCCCAGTTTCATCTTATAAATACCTAACTTCTACATGATCATATGGAAACATGTTCAAGTATGAATCATCCCGGTACTAAATGCATATTGATCATATGAAACGTACATTCGCATTGCCTTTTTCCTGGCCAATCCAAAGCCTGATATCAAACAAATTTTCATTTGGGTCCGGCAAAGATTTGATGAAATACTAGAAATAGGTATCTCTACTTGCAGTCGCTACCCTAATATAAGATCTGGGCAAGGAGGAATAACCAAAAAAATCTATTTAAGTTTTTTTTCTCCCGCGAACAAGAAAATGAGTGCCCCACTTCAATCCATTCTACAACGTACCCAATCAAGCCAATCCAGGAAAAAAAGATGTAAGAAAAACGAATTTGGGATTTGTGTTCAAACTATTCCAAACCAAATTAAATCAAACATCTCAAATCAGGAAGAAGAAAAGCACAATTGCATACCTTCCGTAGAACTCTTCGAAATGAATAGGCGCCTGCAGAGACAATGACACGAACAGTTATTCCCTTAGCTTTATTATACAATTTTGCTGATGTGTTTACATGTTTGTGGGTTTGGCTTAAGCACAGATGTCACGAGGTGAGAGATCCATCCACGTTGCAACAGGCTCCGCTAGATTTTTTGGATTTAACTCGTGTCTATACTCTGAGAGAACTAGTTTTATACGCTGTATTGTTTTATATGCGATTTGTCGTCTTCTGATCTCACCAACCAATCCCGTCAATAGAAGAATTCTTTTTATTTCCTCCAATCAATCATCTGCACGTATCATCGGTAGGTGTTATGTGGAAGTATGATAGCGAGTTCTATAATTATTAGAAACATTTTCATCAAAAAGAAGGTGGGTGTGACAAAAATCTGAAGAACGGGGTGGGGGCGAGGTTGAGAGTGTTTTTGGCACATATATAAGTTATAAGTGTCAAAACAAGGATGCCCCCTCTCACCAATATTGTTTGGGTTATATATTGATAAGTTAGAAATGAAATGAAATGAAATGAAATGTTTTTAATGATGTTTATGAGACCACCGGTCTAAGGGACCAAAGAGCAAGTTAGGCATCCTGCTGCGATTTCTCTAAGTTGTTCATTTTGTTGTGGATCTGGATTAAGAAGCTTGTTGTCTTGTGTAATCTTGCATCTTCGAAAAGTTCCTTCATGTTGCTCACCTGTAGACAATCCATGTACTCGCTGCGAATATCTTCATAAGCCCCACATTCCTTAATAAAATGTCATTCTGTTTCTATCACTCCTTTGTTGCAGAAAGCACAAATTCTCTTTTCCCACCTCTTTTTAGGGACCATCCATCTACCAGTTTCACATCGTAAATAGTGGGAGCTAGTCCTTAACTGAGCAATTAGAATTTTGGCCTTTCCTTTAATTGTGGACCCTAAATAGGCTTTATCCCCATGATCCCATGTGTGATTAAATTCCTTAACATAGTAGGCCTTTTTTCTTCCTATCAGATTCGTCCACATGGTAGTTCTGAATTTTTCTAACACCCATTTCTTTATTTCCAGATTGGTGTTTGGACACTCCTGGAGGGTAATGTTCCATTTGTTCAACCATTCGTTGTTTTGTTCCTTCCACGTTCTTTTCCTACGTGTTAACTCCTCTTCAACCACCAATTTAGGCCAGCGATGCTTATCCATACTTCCCACTTTTTTAGATAACCTAACAGTCGGATAATTATTGAGGCCTCAATTGGAAACATACCCACCTCCGCCAAAAGGATCTCGTAAGGAACCGTTGCCTTGACCTTGAGGTTAGTAGTAATGAGATGCTTCTGAATTATTTATATTTGTCTCCATTTATGATTTGATACGGTGCTCCCCCAAACCTCACATCCATAAAGAATAATCGAAACCACTAAAAGACCAAAGAGGGTCTTCCTAGTTTTCCATTCCCAAAGTTCCGCTTGCCTGCATCTATTTTGAAGAAGGTAGGAGGCCTTCCATCCCCCCTGAATTTGTTTTGACCTGCATGTCCCCCAACTTAGTCTAGAATGAAAGTAAATTCTGAGATATTTGTACTCTTCCACCATTGCTAACGGGTTGCCCTTGAATATGAAAGTGTGTTGTTGTTTTTTCTTTTTCAAAGAGAAGATCATGACTTTAGTTTTAGTAATATTGACTTCCATCCCAACCTCTGAACAAAAGGATTCAAGATTTTTCAAATGCTCTCTCAAATCTTGCGCACTCTTTG
>MU228349.1:1885763-1919443 GCA_018584345.1 Thuja plicata
AAAGAGAAGATCATGACTTTAGTTTTAGTAATATTGACTTCCATCCCAACCTCTGAACAAAAGGATTCAAGATTTTTCAAATGCTCTCTCAAATCTTGCGCACTCTTTGCAATTAGTATAAGGTCATCAGCATAGAAGAGTAATTTTATCACATAACATGACAATTGCACACCTCCCCCATTGGCTTTGTTTAGCCACTCTTCCAATTTATCGATGTATAGGCCAAAGAGAGTAGGCGATAAAGGGCACCCTTGTTTGACCCCAATGTCACTCCCAAAACATTCTGACATGCCCTCTTTAGTTCTAATTTTTTCTTGAACCCGTTCATACAATTTATGAACAGCAGCCCTGTACTCTTCTAGGACTTCCAGTTCTTCCATTACGTGTCATAGTTTATCCCTAGGAACAGTATCAAAAGCCTTCTTAAAATCCACAAAACAGCAAAAAGTCTCTTCCCCTTGCTTTTCCCACACACTTTTAATGAGGTGTCTTAGTGTGATGCAATGATCAATGGTGGAATTTTTTGGTCTGAACCCAGCCTAACCTTTTGCTCTTTTCTTCTCTTTTTCTGCTCAATCGTTGATTCTACACTCTAACATACTCCCAAAGAGTTTTCCCAATAGAGGGTTCACCATTATGGTACGGTAATTAGAGGGATTGTTGATGTCCCCACCTTTTTGTAGGGGGATAACCACACTAGTAGTCCAATCAATAGGAAAGCAACCCTGTGTGACCTTGTTGAAAAAATTCTTGATGTGTGGAGCTAAGAGATCTACCCCACTTTAAAAATTCTGCTTGCAGCCCATCAATATTGTGGGTTTTTCCACTTGCGAGCCTCTTTATACCTACTTTAATGTCCTCAATAGAAAATAACTTTGTGTTATTGTTAGGTATAGCAAGTGGAGCCCCTTCATTTGGTCTCTCATATAATAGCTTTGCATAATCTAACCATTGAGTGTCTGTAATGTTGTTTTCCACTTGTTTTCTAGCCTACTGCAACTCTCTCCAAAAACCCTTAGGATTGTGTTTCCCTAACAAGATTAGCTCTTTCCTTCGAGTGATCACATAGCTATCCTTTTTTAATTTTATCAATTACTTGTAGGCCTTTATGTTTTATTTTCTTTCATTTCTCCCTTTAAGAGCTCTCTTTGTCGCCTTGCATTCTTCGTCATACCATGGATTAGTCAAAAAGTTGTTTGAGTTGCTCCTCCTCGATTTTGATCTCTTACATCCCTTTAAGGCATTCTAAAAAGGGGACTACCCTACTGCTGTTTAACTGCTCATTCTCTTCCTTGTTGTCCTTGGAATTACTATTGTACCCATTTATTTGCATATAACGTTCAAGGGCCTAGTAAAATATCTCCTTGTTCTCACAATTTATGAGGATTTTACCAAGTTTATGCTCTTTTGTGCTACCATTAAGGGTCTGCCCATCTTTGGAACTTCTCGCTCTAATATCATATTTAATAAATAGAGGCATGTGGTTAGAGTTTAATTCTATAGGGCAACTTTCTATCCTGAAATCCACTAATTTGTGAGTGGTCAAGTGAGAGCATATCACATAGCCTACCACACTTTGCTCGTTGCAAGTTTTACAAGTGATTCCACTGGATCTTGGCTAATTCTTCATGCCATTGAAAATAACCAGCGCGTGAAGGCTACAATACCCAACAACTCTGCACCAAAGTGTGACACACATCCCCTCGCATCCTGGGAAATTCTTTGACTAGGAATATCCTCACATTCCTTTAGCCACAAAGGATTACTATCCTCTACTGGATCCCTACCTAGCTGAATAGCTTGGTTACTTGTTGTCCTAGCATTGAAATCTCCTACTAATATCGTGTTTCTTGTAGAACTAAAAGCTAAGATGTCTCTCTTTAATGCTCCAAAAGGATCTTCGTTATCTAAGTTTCTCTTCTTATAAAATTTTGAGCTTTTAGGCGCGAAGTAACATGCAGCCAGCCATGTGATCTCCTTGTTGTCCTCAATTTTCAGCCATATAAATTCCATATAAATTGTTTGTTTGAGTCTTCTTTCTCCACCTTTACGTTTTTGTCCCAAGTTTCTCTTATTAAAATTGTGATCCCACCATGACCCTTACCTATTTCTGTCTCTTCATTCCAAACAGAAATCTTGTTGTATCCTTCAAATTCTGGAATTCTACATCCTTCATGTTCATGTGTTTCAACGAGACAAATAATGTTTTGTCCCTTGGCTATGGGCCCCAACCCTGGTCCTCTTCTCCATGGACAACCCCTACAATTCCAACTCACCATGTTTAGATACACTCGTGAGGCCCCAAGTTCCTATTTTTGTGTAGCTGGTATATCCTCGATCTGAGCTTTACTATTTTTCAGTCGTGCCCATTTGCCTGCAACTCTTGCTGATTTTACTTTCTCCCATTCTTTCCTCCTCTCCTCTTGCTGAAAATTTGTTAAATTATCATCTAAATATATTTGAGTGCCTCTAAGTGACCCCATGTTCTTCATAATCGCATTCTTGTCCTTTATGTTGCCTAGGATAATCCTCATATGTCTGTCTTTCCCTATTCCCATACTTCTGCCAATCCTTTTTGCCTACCTTATAGACTATGTCCAATTCAGCTTGTCCTTGAGGAAGTCTCGTGCCAAAATATTTATTTTCACAATCCCCATAGCCTTTCAAACCTTTAATAATGATGTTTACTGCTTTCTCATTTTTGTCTTTTTCCTCTTGGATTTGTTTCTTGATTTGTTTTTCAATTATTATTGTTTTCTCATATAATGTTTTGTTTACCACTTTAGCCCACAATTTAACCTCCTTAATTTGTTCTTTTAGTTCATTTTCTCTTACAATCATATATGTTAGAGCTGCCTGGACCTCCTCTATTTGCATTGAAGATGTTGATTTTTTTGGTTCAGGGCACTCCTCCAAAATTTTCTCGCATGCCATATCTTGTTTGATGTTGATTAATTCTTGTTGACCTCTCTCAATGTCATATTGTAGACTTACAACCTGATTTTTCAACCATTTATTCTCTCTTTTGAGTTCCCAGCTTGCTACTGTAACTTCGTGTAGCTTTTCGCTCTCTAGTTGCCCCTTAGTCTCTAGGGCTTCAATCCTTTGTTTCATGTCCATAAGGTCCTTTACGTACATTTCTTATGACCAAAGCAGCGGGGAGGAAGAGGGGCTTTATGGCTCTTGTAGGAGCCCCCCCTCACTTGTCGCTTTGGTCACCCCTTTAACAACCCCATCCACTTTGATCTCTTCTTGCACTGTATAGTCGTTTGTTGCCTCCTTTGTGTCTGTTGTCTGATTGGTTGAGGCACCTAAAGACAAGGTTTTAGTTACCCTCGGGAGAATCATGATAAGCTTTTTCTTTTGCAGTTGTTTTTTCTTCCGAGCTTGCCTCCATTTATGATCCCCAAATATTGTTTTTCATTTACAAAAATGAACTTAGTGTTCATATTGTGTGCATTCTCTTGTTGAGCTTCTTGCAATGGTTAAACAAGATTAATGGTGATGGGGTTCAAGGAGCTAAATATGTGATAAAGCTACTTCTTTATACGGATGATCTCATTTTAATTGCTAAAACGATTGATGCACTAAAGGAACACTTGAAGGTGCTTGATACCTTTTGTCACGAGGTTGGGATACAAATGAACACCAACAAAACTAAAGTGATGATCTTCCCTTTGAAAAGAAACAAGAACACGCAAAACACTTTTCTTTTCAAAGGCAATCCTTTAGAGATGGTAGATGAGTACAAGTATCTTGAGATCAACTTTCACAACAAACTTAGTTGGGAAACATGTAGAGCAAAATGAATTTAGGGAGGCTAGAAAGTGCTATATTCCTTACATAATAGATGTAGGAATGCACAATTATGGGATTGGAAAACCAAGAAGATGCTTTTTGGTTTATTGGTTACCTCGGTGATCCTTATGGATGTGAGATTTGCAACAGCAACATGTCAAATCAAAAATGGAGGCACGTAGAGAGAATCCAAAAACATTTAATCATCAGCACAAAATTAAAATTGTTGTCCCCTATGAGATCTTATTGGTGGAAATGGGCATATTTCCTTTAGAGGCTTCGGTAATGGTTTGGTTGTTAAGCTATATAAAGAAAACTCAAGGTATGGAAAAACATTGTTGGCTTAAATTGATCATGGAGGAAAGACTAGACAGAAGAAAGAATACGTGGATGAAGCAAAATATCAAATGGATGGAAAATGGAATGTTAATATGCATTAATGTTTGGATAATAATGAAGAAATAAAAAGTTTGTGAGGGAAAAATTTAGGAGTGTCATATGGTCAAAACAAAATGGGCACAAAAAAGCCTACTATATCAAAGAATTTAACCCCACAGGAGATCATGAGGAGAAAGCATACATAGGGACAAATATTAAATGGGGAGCAAAAATGTGTTTAGTGTAGCTTAGGACAAGTTCTCATCATTTGAGGTGTGAAAACAGGTAGATGGATGATAGGAAGAATGGGAAGAGAGAATATGTCTATTTTGCATCATGGGAGTAGTAGAGACAAAGTGATATTTATCATGGAGTGCCCAACATAAAACAACATCCGCTCTAGCTATAAGGATATTTTATAAGAAGATAATTTAGGTACCTTATTTGATAAAACACAGCTAGACAAGATAACAAACCAAGTGATCAAAATTCATTGTTGAAGTGCAAACTTAAAGAAGAAGTTTCAAATGAATTAAGGTTCTGGCACCCTATTCTGGGGTGCATTCTATTTTAGGGGGTCCCATAGGATGCTTCGACCTCATAGACATTATAAGATCTTTCATCCATTCATTCATTGCTTCATTCGGCAAGAATAATCTTTCACAGTGAACTAGGGTTTTGCAATGAATGGAGAATAGGGCAACCATCAACCAAGGAGGATGGTTTCATGACATACATAGCAACCAAGGGACCCAATAAAGAAGGAACCAAGACCCACCACGTAAAAAGAAAGTGTTATCTCAATTTTCAATGAGTTTGTCAGGTTTAGACGATAAAAAAGGTGGACAAAAAGATTTTTGTTTCTTTTTTATTTCCACTGATTTATATTTTCTTTTCCTATCAAACGGTTTAAAACAAAGTTGGAACAAACCAACATGGGCATAGTACACAAAACATTATGGGGTTCAACCTGGATGAGGCAAAAGGAAACTTAGCAGTGGTTTCTCATGAACCCAGTATGAAGGGGTCCCATGTTTTGGTGGGAAGAAAATTCAAGGGCAGGATTCAATAGTAATTACTTACAACACCTCGACCTATGGCAATAGTAGAAGATTTAATGGGAGCTTGAAAATATGTCATAGCAAATTTTCTTCAAAAATAGACAAGCAAAACAAGTGAAAGATTGATACTGGTAAATGTGAAATAGTAAAAAGTTATTTTAAGGCATATGTAGGCCCAAATATTAAGGCAAACACATAACAAACTAGTGTGGAGAAAATAGTGCAAAAAGAGAATAAAAATGAGGGGTTACAAGTACAGGCAAAAACTAATAAGAACCCCAAATCAAATCTCAACCGAGTAGAAATATGCATAGCAAACAAATTTGACAGAAGATCTTAAAGATAAATAAGATATAAAAAAAAATTATAGCCCAACTTCAACACCACTAAGGTGGTCTTGTGAGCTATACATAGAGGAGCTCATGGCAATAAAAAAGAGGCTTGAGTCCATAGAAGCGAGGAATTGGAAGAGGGGAACAAATTCTATGAAGCCATAGAGTATATAAGAAAAATAGAAAGAGAAAATAAAACTCTTAAGGAATGAATTTTGAACATGGAGATCAAAATGGAAATAGGACAACAAGAACTAGAAGCCATTAAACATGAACTGTAAATGGAGATTAAATGAGGATAAAGGGTTAGAATTGGTGAAATAAGAGGACACAATGTAAATAAAGGAAAATTAATCAGCCTTAACTGACATTGAATCTAGAGAATCTCAACTAAGGGAACAAATAGAGGACACCAAATATTGGTCTCAAATTGTCAACGATTTTGCAAACAAACAAAAGGGGATCATTGAAAAAAAATCAAAATACAAATTAGGGAAGAATAAGACAAATTTCAGAGAAAAAGAGAGAACTGGCATTCTAACAAGAGACTTTCTTAGAGATAAGTTGAAATAGACAGGGGGTATTCAACAAGAAAATAGGATAGGTAAGTAGATAGATGGAGTAAGAGATAAACACATAAGAGTTATCCTGAGAAATATAAATGATATGAATATGATTCTTAGAAATAGAAGGCTACTTAGAGGTACACATTTCTACTTAGATGAGAATCTAACTTTTGTCCAGCGGGAGGAACAAAGGAAGGAGCGGGAAAAAGTACAGCTAGCAAGAAATAAGGGAAAGTGGGCATGGTTGAAGAATGAAAAAGCTCAAATAATCAAATGAGAAATATGAATTAAGGGCCCCATAGGATTGCTTAAATGTTGCAGGTTGGAACTGCAGAGGTTATCCTTGGAGAAGAGCTCCTGGGGTGGGGCCCATATGAGAGGGGAAGGATATTATCATTCTTGAGGAAATGCATGAACATGATGGTTGCAAGATACCAAATTTTGATGGCTATGAAAAAAAATTTAGTTTGGAACAAAGGGAATGAGATGGGTAAAGGACACCATGGAGTTACAGTTATTATAAATGAGTAGTATAGAATTGTAAAATTTGAAAAAGAAGATCCAAATAAACAATACATTTGGCTGCCAGTTATTAGGATTAATAAGACAGAAATAACAATTACATGCAGAAATATAACCAATATCAGAGAATAATAAATCAAAACAAAAGAGAACACAAGACACAAAGATTTAATGTGGTTCACCCAATCCCTGGGCTACGTCCACCAAACAGCAAAGTCCACTCTTATTATTATCCAGTGACTACAATTTGATCACAATTCACAATTCCCTTAAAGCTCAATAGTGTCGTAAAACAAACAACATAATAGAAAACCCTAACCCTAAGCCAATTTATACAATCTTTATGTCATTTTAGGGTTAGAACAAGTCGGTCCAGAAATTGGCCGAAAATAAGCCTCAAAAAATTCACCTCGGGGGCTCCACCCCCGAAGCCCACGCATTGCAAAAAGGTAAAACACTTTCCTGGATATTACTTTCCTAATTAGTCACCACAATATAACAATCTCCCACTTGGGGACTGATCAGAATCCACATAAACCAACACAAATAATAGTGAACGAGATAACTTACAGGGTGGTTGTGTGTTACTTTGCCCCACAAAACTCTAATTTCTACAAGAGAATAATTTAGATAATGAAGACTCATATGCATCTTTATAAAAACATAACTCTTTGTTCATCATCCTAGGAGAAATGATGTTATTAGGGGAATTCAATGCTAGGACAATTAATAATCAATCATTATAGTTGAGTAGTGGTGAAAAGGGGGAAGATAATCCTTTATGGTTGGAAGAACAAAATGGTCAATCTCAAAAAATGAGGCTCACAAGTTGGTGATGGAGGTGTCTCGCATTTTGGAACAAAATTATTGGGGATGTGTATTTTGTTTGACATGGTTATCGGCAATGACATGAGAGGTTGGCCAACTTTAGGGGGTATCACTCGCAAAACATATAATGGGCAGAGTGTCGTAGACTATGTTATTTGCTCTCAAAATCTTACATATAGAGTGTTTGGTTTGACATTGGAGAATGTCATATAGAGATAAGATCCAATCGCGTGCATCTCTTTGTTAAGTTGGACTTTGCTTCAAGTAGTAAACACAATAAACAAGAGCTACACGTGCAAAAGAAAGTGGCTAAAAAGGACATCTTCAATATTGTGCTTAAGGAGTGATTTTATGAAAAATAACCTCTTGGCACATGAAAAGGTCAATGAGGATTGTAGTCATGTCCATAGTAGTCTGTTGATTCCTATAATCCACAAGGCTTTAAGTGCATGTAAAAGGTTGTGCAGTAGGAAGAAAGTTACAAATACTTTTCCAGCAAATCTATGGTACGATGAGGAATGTAAGGTAGCCAAGAGATCCATAAAAGAGAAAGATTTGAGAAAATAAATCAAGAAGTACGCAAAATTGATTCAAGAAAAAAAAAGAGTATGTAAAGGCGAGAAGGAAGGAGTTAATCTCTCTTGGAAAATACAATCCCAACATTTTTTGGAAGGAATTGCAGTAGAGGAGAAAATAAATTAAGAATAATATTACAAATGCTCTGTGGGTAGAATATATAAAGTTACTATGTGAATGGATGTGGGAGGAGAACTCTTCTTCCATAGTGAATACAATAGAGGAACTCTTTGCAAAGGATGATATTAAACAAGGAATAAATAAATTAGCAAGTGGTAAAGCTAGTAACATTGATGGGCTTCAAGCTAAATTTTTAAAATGGGAATTTGAACTCCTTGCACCTCACATAAAAGGAATCTTCAATGGTGTCATTCGGGATGGTTTCCTGGTGGATTGGACAACTAGTGTGGTTATTCCCCTCTTTAAAAGTGGGGATATTAATAATCCATCTAACTACCACATTATTATTGTCAACCCCCTTTTTGAAAAACTTTTGAAGAGCATGGTTGAATATAGAATCAACCTAGACATTCCACTATTGATCATTGCATCACTCTTCGACATTTGATAGAAAAAGTAAGGGACAATCAAGGTGACAAGCATATTGTTGTTTTGTAGACTTAAATAAATCCTTTGGCACGGTGCATAAAAACAAGCTATGGAACAAAATGGAAAATTTGGGTATTCTTGACATGTATAGAGTGGCACTGCATAGATTACATAAGAGAGTTAGAGCCAAAATCAGAACTAGTGAAGGAATGGTTGAATTTTTTGGTAGTGAAATTGGTGTTAAGAAGGGATGTCCTTTATCCCCCACTTCATTTTATTTATATATTGATAAATTAGAAACTTGGTTAAACAAAATAGACGGAGAAGGTGTCCAATTGGTAGGATATGTGGTGAAGTTTCTTCTTTATGTTGATAATCTTATCTTAATATAAAAAACAACTCAAGGTTTACGAGATCATTTAAGGGCCTTAGAACACTTTTTCCAGGAGGTAGGAGGTAGAGATGTAGATGAACATTACCAAAACCAAAGTCGTGATTTTCTTTTTAAAGAGGAAAGAAAAAATAAATTATCTTCCTTTTTGAAGGCTTATTGTTGGAAATTTTGAAAGAATACAAATATCTGGGGACCGAATTTCAACATAAGCTTAGTTGGGAGACTTGTAGAGTGAAAAGGATACGAGGGGGATGGAAAGAAACCTGTCCAATATAAACTAGGTAAAGGAAAGTAGAAATTTGGGATTAGAGAACCAAGAAAACTCATTTTAGTCTGTTGGTCACCCCGATGGTTTTATATGGCTGTGAAGTTTGGGGGACCAACATATCAGGCTATGGATGTAGTTAGTTAGAAAGAATTCAAAACACCTAATCACAACCAGCTTCAAAGTTAAAACTTCCATACCATATGAAATTATTTTAGCGGAGGCATGCACTTTTTAGTTGGAGACTTCAGCTATAACTTGGTTACTAAGTTATTTAAAGAAGGTTGAAAACATGGATAATCAACACCGACTCAAAATAGTGATGCAAGAGGGTCTTTGATCATAGAAAAAAAACTTGGATGAAACAAAATAAAAAGTGGTTGAACAAATGGGACATCAAGTTTCATGAGTGTCCTAAAACCAATGAAGAAATTAAAAAAAATTGTCATAGAAAAGTTCCAGACAACAATGTGGACTAACTACATTGGTCGAAAAAAGGCTTACTACATTACAGAGTTTAACACAACTTGGGAAAATGGGGAGAAATCATATTTAGGAATAGGTTTTAAAGGGAAATCAAGGATATTAGTGGAACAATTGAGGATGGGATCACATCATCTTAGGTGTAAAATGGGCAGATGAAAGAGGCCCAAAGAGGTACAGGAGGAGAGAATTTCCATGTTATGCAAGATGGGTGCAGTTGAGATAGAATGTGTAATGTATCAATAAATTTGTGTTGAGTACAAAATCATCTTGAAGGCCGACAACATACACAGTTTATTTGATGAGGATAAGATCAACCAAACTACTAGCTTTCTAGTCAAGATTCATAACAGGAGGTCAGATATAGAAAGGAATATGGAGATAATTTAAGATTGTGATTTTTTGGTCCCTTACACTAATCATTCTCGTGGAAGTTATTAAAATATTTCATTCATTCATTTAAGACATGTGGATTTATGATTTAGATGTGCATTTGGCAGCAACAAATATAAAGTTCTAGCGATGTCAAGGTATAACTAGTGGATGCTCAAAAATAAAGTGTGGTCAATGGATGCTAAAAAAAGGGTGTGGTCAATGTGATCGTGAGCATGGGTTTTCAAGATAATGATTGCATATAGGACCTTTTTTGGTGTGAGCGCCTATCTATCCATCAAAAATATTAATTTTACCAAGGAGAGCTAAAAAAACAAGTCCTCCTTGGTAAGATTTAGATTTTTAATGGCTAGATAGATGCCTCTCTTTTTCATGGACTTACAAGGGATTTTTGTCTCATTTTTTTGCGTACCTTTCTCTTTTGGTGAGCTCAAGTTTCTCCATTATTTAGAAAAGTTTTTTTTTTTTGGTTGCCTCAAATAGGCAAGACACGTCTTTCTATTTTGTAATTTCTTCTCTTTGTATGGCAATGGAAATACATCCATCATCATACATAGAAAATGGACAAGATATATCCACCTCTATTGAAACAAACCATCTAGGTCATGAGAAAATTGGATTTTCAGTCAAAGAAAGGAAGTGGGTTTGGGTCAATGCCAAGAAATTTTAGGATATCTTAAAATGTAGACTTGCTTGTCTAAAATGATAACTGACAAGAAAAAACTACTTGTAATAGAAAATATTGTGTCCCTTCATAATAAACACTATTCAAAAAAGTCCCCTTTACAAGGGTGTGGTAACAACAGGACCATAGCCCCACATGATGATCTTTACGTGCAAGAGTTGTGAAGTGCCAAGAGGATTTTGGAGGTTTTCAAGGTCAAAGAACGAGAAAGAGATCTAAAAATCCATGCATTAATAGTTGCAAATCAATCTTTATTAGAAAATAGTAAGGTTTTGAAGGAGCAAGTGCCTTTGTTGCAAGAAGCTCTTTTAGTAGGGAAGACTAAATGGAAAGACATGAAGGTTGCCTAGAAAATCATAAAATAATATATGCAATGGAAAATAAATATCTATTGAATTCTAAAGAGTTTAAGGCTAAAGGGAAAGTGGTTGACCAAGCAAACAACCATGGAGTGAAAGAAAGAGAATAAAAGAAAGGAACTTTTATAAATAAATAAAAAAATCTAAAACTTAGACCTATTTTATTAACAATTTCGTTGGTATGGAATCAAACACCTAGATTGATAATATACAAGATAGAGAAATCAAAGAAAGGACAGTCACAGAAGAAAACATAATTATTATAGGGGTGAAAGCTTATGAAAAAACTGAATGTACTCTTGATCTTGCAAGTGACTTAAAAAAAGACGAAGGTTTGGTAAGGACAAATTTGTTGAGTGTGGAGTGTGGGGAAACTTAGTTACAAGAGAACTAGGCCATTAAAATCATCATATCAAGCTAATGTGATAAGAAAAGTCTCCTAGACAAGGAACAACTCTTGAGGGGCTCTGACTTTTTTCAAGATAAAGATTTGAGTACTAAGCAACAAGAGAAAGTGTTATTCCCTACATCCCCATCCCTACATTTTGTGTGCAAAATGTTGGGTCCCCCTTTTTTTTTTGTTGTTTGTTTTTGCTTGCGGCCTTCTTTCTTTTCCTTTTTGTTTTATTTTCTCTGGGGTTTTCTTCCCCCGGCGTTGTGTCTTGTTTGTTTGCTTTCCGTCTCCGGGACTCCGGTCCTGGAGGTTGCCTTTTGTTGGAAACCAGATTTCGGACTCCGGGATTGTTCGCCATGATGTTCTTAAGAATATTATCACGAGGAATCCCCAGGCCCGGAGTCCGGAGGTTTTGCTTATCCGGAGATCGCCGGAAGGAGGAGGATTACCTTTTTACCGTGGGTATAAATACAGATTATCTGTCACTTTTACATTTACCGCGATTAAAACCTTCGAGCACTTAGAACGAATTAGAGAGCGATTTCAAAAGCGATTAACAGAGCATTTGCAGAAAGTTTATGATAATCAACGCTTAACATCTTCTGTCATTCTCAGGCAATTGCAAGTGCTTCGTGGTGGTGACTCTGACAGTTTGGCAACTCGACCTCACGCGGTAAATCCTCCCTTTCCTCCACCTTCTACATTCTCAGGTAGGTGTTTCCGCTTTTCTGTTTCTCTGTTTTTGCTTCTGCTCTCTGGTTTTTCTTTGGTTCTATTTGGTTTTTGTTTGCCCCGTTTTGTCTTGTTTCTCTGTCGTGTCTGGTTTGTTGTCTTCTGGTTCCGCCGCCCGTTGGTGGGTCAGCTCAGCCAGAGGGTTTTCCACCCTCTGCGCGGAGGTGGTCTCTCTGTAAAGTTTGTAAATAGCTGTATATTTGATTCTGCCTTGTCTGGTTTTCCCGCGGGCGTCATCCCGCATTGTATATTCATGTATATAGTTGTATATAGTCTATGTATATATCTCCTTGTTTCTTTATATATATCCTTCGGCTCCGTGTATGTCCTTCCAGGTGGCTTATCTGGCTGGTCGAGTCACCTCTATTTTTGGTTTTCCGCCTCCGAGTTCGCTTCGAGGCAGAAAACCACCTGTTTGAAACTCGGCTCTCGGCTCGTTTCAAACAGGCGGTTTTCTCTCTCCTCCATGAAGTCTGTCAGGACCTCATTTATATCCCATGCGCACAATCAATCAAGGCCAAGTGGCTTTCCCTTTTCGTGCTTTTGGATAGTTGGCTCCGCCGTCATCGCCATAATTTCAATTTAATACCTACGCACGTGACGTCCACGTGGGCGTGATGACTTGGCTTCACATATTCTCGCTAACGGTCATTTCTCTAAGTTTTGGGTCTCCTACCACAGTCCATCCTGTGTCTTCACCCAGTGTGACAAAATCCGCGGACCCGGATGTTTAATAAAATCTTAGTTTACGATGTGTTTTGCTTTTCGGGTTTCTTTGCATAAAACTAAACTTTCAGGAAAAGCAAACATCGCGGTGGTAAGATCTCCGGACCCCGGAGTAACTATTTTATTTTTGATAAAAATATTCTAACGGTCGCTTTGCTTTGCAGGTTCTGTTATGCCCTGCATCCCCGTCCCTACATTTTGTGTGCAAAATGTTGGGTCCCCCTTTTTTTGCTTTTGTTTGCTTTTTTTTGCGGCTCTGCCTTGTCTTTCTTTCCCTTTTGTTTTATTTCCCCAGGGTTTTCTCCCCGGCGTGTCGTTTTGTTGTTTTGGTTTTCTCCTCCGGGACTCCGGTCTCAGAGGTTGCCTTTTGTTGGGAACCGGATTCTGGACTCTGGGATTCTTCATCATGATGTTCTTAGGTACATCATCGCGAGGAATCCCTGGGCTGGGTGTCCGGAGGTTTTGCCAGTCTGGAGATCGTCGGAAGGCGAAGGATTGATGTTTACCGCGGGTATGTCACTTTCACACTTACCGTGATTAAAACCTTCGAGCACTTAGAGCGAATTAGAGCGATTTTAAAGCAATTAACAGAGTGTTTGCAGAGATTTTGTGATAATCAAAGCTTAACACCTTCTGCGTTCTCAGGCAATTGCGAGTGCTTCGTGGTGGTGATTCTGACAGTTCGACAACTCAAGCTCCTGTGGTAATCTTCCCTTTCTTCCGCCTTCTGCATTTTCAGGTTGGTTTTTCTGCTTTCCCTCCTCTCTAGCTTTCTCTTTTTTTTTCTGGTTTCCATTTGTTTGTCTGGTTTTGCTTTGCTTCTCCGTGTTTCGTTTGGTTCGGTCCTCTGTTTCTGGTTTTTGCCACCCGTTGGTGGGTCGGCTCTGCCAGAGGGTTGTCCACCCTCTGTGCAGCGGTTGTTTATTTGTAAATAATGTAAATCATGTAAACAATGGTCTGTCTGTGAATAATGTAAAATCTGTAAATAGCATAAATAATGTAAATGGTTGTATATATCTGTTTCTGCTTTGTCCGGTTTTCCTGCGGGCGTCGTCCCGTGTTGTATACCTTTGTATATATGTTTATAGTTGTAAGAAACCCCTGTATATCTCCTTCTATTCTCTGTGTATACCCCTTGGCCTCATGTATATTCCTCCAGGTAACTCAAAAAGCTGGTCAAGTCACCTTTGCTCCTGGTTTTCGCCTTCGAACTTGCTCTCGAGGCAGAAAACCACCTGTTTGAAACTTGGCTCTCGGCTGATTTCAAACAGGTGGTTTTCTCTCTCCTCCATCAAGGCTGTCAGAACCTCATTTACGTCCCATGCGCGTAATCAATTCCAGCCAAGTGGCTTTCCCTTTTCGCGCGTTCGGACAGTTGGCTCCGCCGTCATCGCCATCCCATCTATTTAATGCCAACGCACGTGGCATCCACGTGGGCTCGACAACTTGCCTTTTCGTATATCCTTGCTAACGATCATTTCTCCAAGCTTTGGGCCTTTTTACCACCACACATCCGGTGTCCTTACCAAGTGTGATAAAAACCCCAGACCCAGATGTGTAATAAAGATTCTTAAAGTCTGCGGTGTGTTTTGCTTTTCGGGTATCTTTGCATAAAACTAACTTTTCAGGAAAGGCAAACATCACGGTGGTAAGATTTCCCAGACCCCGGAGTAATTATTTTAATAAACATGTTCTAACGGTCGCTTTCTCTCACAGGTCCCCGAAATTATCTTCCAAATATGTCTGAAGCGTCCGCATCATCTCCTCCTGGAAGTCCGGAACTACCAACCATAACAGAGATTAGGGCATCAACAAAGTCAAAAATGGAGAAGGCCCTGGCTAAGCTGCCCCTCACCATGAAGTTTGTACAAGATAATGAGATTGTGGGCTCAAAGATTGAGTCTAAGGTAAAATTGATGACCGACGCCAGTGTCGGGACTTGGGCAGAAATGCAGGCCCTGGTAAAGATAATGCACATCCAGCGACAGGCTGGAGACAAACTCGCAATCAACATCGGGGGTTCCAAAATCCTCCAGGCAACTTGCTTCCCATGCTCCGTGCAATCTCCGGAGCTTGTTCTAACATTGGCGGCCAACTACAACTCTTCTATCCAGGCCGTTATGCTCATAGCTGCAGAACCCACGGGATACTTCACTCCACTGGTGTCCCTCGACCCAGTCACTTTCCAAGCAGGCCTGGGTATCCCACAATTTGACAGGGCCGCGGTGGTCACAAGGACTGACACCTTGAAATAATTTACACAATTGGAAGATGCGGCCCAGGTGTATATGAATACCCACTGGCTCAAGTCCCCAAAGAGGGACCCAAAGAGAATGAAAATAGATATCCCCCGCTCTGAATTCAAGGAGAGCATCAAAATGGGGATGATAGCATTGGCCCAGGTATTTGGGCAACCCTCCGCCCAGGAGTTTGCCAAATGGATGTACTATTTCCTCCTCGGCATCTCCACTAAGGGAGAATTTTTTGACTGGGCGACAATAATCTCTAATCATGACGACTCCCAGTTCCTGCAGTTGAACCAGAAGAAGAAGTTCTACATGTCTTCTTATGTTTTCTGGGCCTTGGCCCAACAAAGGCCCCACTCCAACGGCCTACTCATAGATGGCATTCTCGGGATTGGCCCAGGACAGAAAGCACCGTGGGACCATTTTCCATAGATTCAATGGGAGGCCAGCTTCCCTAGTTTCTACCGAGTAAACGATGCATTCGTTTACTACCATATGCTCACACCCACCAGGGATGTCGGATACCGCCTGTCCACTGAGGCGATGAAGTTAGTTAGTAGCTATGGGCACTACTACATTTAGTTCCAACAGCATACATACATTAGGGTCGTCGACTTCTCCGGGAAGCCCTACTTGTTGCCCAGGCACTACGGGGACAAGATCGTGCTGATGGAATATTGCAGACAAGTGCTGCAGTTGCACACCTTCTTTGCCCTCAAGAAGGTCCCCAACATCTCATTCCCAATCACCTGTGGGAACTACACCTGCAGTCTGGCCGCCGCAAGGGAGGCAGACAACAAGCTAAAAAGTTATAACTTGCAAGAATTCTATCTGGCGCAGAGAAATTTTGATCCGCATGGCAAAATAGCAACGGCAATGCCTCGGGCTTCGGAGCCCCATCAAATACACATGGAGGACTTTTGGGCTGATTTCCAGGATGATGTGGATGTGCGAAGCTAACATTACATCAGAATGATAGCCGAAATGATGCAAGAATTGAAGCTCCGGAGATTCCCTCTGGGCTTTTTTGACGCCGCCCCCACCATAGATCCCCAGTACAAAGAAAAGGGGATCGACAAAATGGCACTACCGACAATGGATTGGGCCGCCTAGGAGGGGCCCACAATTGAAGACTTCACCTTGGAAGTAGTGGAGCGAAGCCACGCCTACTTCAAGAAAGTGTGTCCTGGGAGTACTCGTCGAACAGCCCAGCCGACACCGGGATTAACTCCACCAGTACCAAGATTGACCCCGGGGGCCGGGACTTCTTCGCAGGGCGCTGATAAAGGAAAAGGGATAGCTATAACCCCCTCCATGCAAGAAATCCCCATACAAGAACAGATTAAGCAATCTGTGGTAGCCTCCCAGCAAATGAGGGAGCAGTCAATAATGAGGCTTGCCACTCCCCCGCTCATGGCCGGACCAATTCGTCCTCCTTCCTCCCTGTCGCTGGCAGCCCTGATGGTCAAGGCAACGGGGGTGGATCCCATGGAGGCAGCAGCAATAGCCGATGCGGGGCCGCCTCTGATCACTCGAAGGAAGAGAAAGCACATCAAACAACCTAAGGCAAAACCAGCGCCAAGGGCTTCCCTCCCCAAAGAAATAGAGATCCTTTCTTCCAGTTCCCCGGAACTGGAGAAAGAAGCAGAACAGGTAGACGTCCCAGCCAATCCCCCTCCGGAAGAGGAATTTGACTTATTTGCAACCGATGAATTCAGGAATTTGCAGGGGGATGACACACAAGCAGGGACAGAAGTCCCAAAGAAAGAACAGGGGGCTGCGGACCAAGAGGACTTGGAACAAGAGGCTACAAAACAAGAGCAGCAGGTAGAAGAGGAGTCAGAGCCGGAGATTATCTCCAGGGCTCTAGAAACGCAAGGTCCGGGAGTGGACCAACTAAAACTAGGCGAACAAATGGCATCCGTTGGGGGAATCAGACCTTCAAGAATAACCGTAAACCCAGCCACCACGTTCCCAAGGCCACTCCCGGGGGCAACCTTCGGGCAAGTTATCACAGCGGCCCAAACTCTGAATCTCGGCCTGATACCTCCCCTACTGCCAACAGAAGAAGAAGCCCTGGCAGAAAAGAAAAAAGAAGAAGAAGAGCAGCTTGAAGAAGAAATCCCCGAAGAAGCCTACCAAGGTCCGGACCCAGCAATAGATATATAGGACAAGGCTGAGGAGATAGAAGTTGAAAAGAATATCATTGCAGAAGAAGTTTCGGCAGGGAGGACGGATGAAGTTCACGCTGAAGAGGAGCAACAGCCACCGGACACCGGGAGAGAATCAGAAGAACAAACTCTGGCAGGAAGGCCACCTCTCCCACCTCAGTGGCTGGTAGATAGCAGAAAAAGAAAAGCTCAGTCAGTTCCGGTGGTTCCTCTCTCCCTGGC
This sequence comes from Thuja plicata, assembly GCA_018584345.1. Classification (NCBI taxonomy): domain Eukaryota; kingdom Viridiplantae; phylum Streptophyta; class Pinopsida; order Cupressales; family Cupressaceae; genus Thuja; species Thuja plicata. Next base: position 1,903,444 of record MU228349.1, read on the forward strand.
CGAAATGATGGCCCAAGTTCAAGCCCCGTCGAAGGCGAAGAAAGCCCGGACAGTTCATACTCTGCGAATTGGGCCGTGCGGAGAGACAGTTGCCGTTGTAGCAAAACCTCCCCCAGATGCTGATGAAGCAACCACAGTTCCCGCAGATTACAATATTGCAGAGGTATCCCTGGGCAAAAGGGGAAAGCAGGGTGAGGTAGACCTGCTAAAGGAGGCAGCAAGGGCAGTCGAAGCTCGATATGAAAAAGAGGCCCAGAGGCTCAAAGCTGAGAAAGAGAAGAATGTAAACCTTATGAGGTTGCCTACCGAGCTGGCCTGACCCCTCAATATCGCTCCTCCAGAGACCTCCACATCAGAAGAAATACCGCAGAGCGACATAGACTCCCTGTGAGTAATGAAGAAGAAGGCCCAAGCTGTAGATGAATGGGTAGCCCTGCAGATAGGAAACACCCGGCGTTTCCTTGCGTCCACTCTCCCAGACTTATACACAGCCCAACAAATTATTCATCAGGCAGAAGCACTCATTGAGAAGTGGGAGTGACGCCAAAAATTACCAGGCGTGGAAGGTAGAGCTCAAAGAGCTCCTCACCTTGGGAGAAGATATGGTTTCTAAACTTGGAATTCTGGGTGAGGAATCATTTGATTTTGTAAGGACTCAGCACGCCAGACTTGACCTCACATTGGAGGTAACCAAGCAACTGGTAGAATCCTTGCAAGAAAAAGTACACAACGTAAAATATCCTTCTAATTTATTCAATTCTTATGTAATAAAGATTTTCAGGGCTGATCCCCTTAGTACAGATACGTACACCCCCAAAGATTCAGTTTTGGAGAGTTTTGATGAAATAATGCAATCCCGGTATCAATCCCCAGAGGGGATGGATGGGGCCCAAATGGAAAAATTGACCGAAATGATACTTAAGGGTCGTGACGCGGAAAGGATGGTGGATGAATTTAAAGAAAATGTTCTAGAGTTAGGGGAACAAGTTGAAGTAGCCAGGCACAGAAGGGCCAGCCTGAAGAAAGTAGATGAAGATGGCATTTCCCGCCTCCTTCAGGCCTTCAACGATAACAAGCAACCTTAAGCTTTCTCCGGAGGCCGGGGAAAAACTCACGTTGAGTATTCTTTATTCTTTTTGGAGCGTACGTTCCCGGATCCCGGAGTCCCGAATCCAAAATTTTGTATTCTTTAAAGTGATCCGTGTCCCGGTCCCCGAGGCCGACCGGTCACTTTCAGAGGTGGTTAATGAAGACTGTCAGAGGGTAGTTGGGCACATCAAGAGGCGTCAGCTCGGCAGTTGATCCTCTGACAGGGTGGTCTTCTCGAGGTGCCATTTGAAAGTACATCTGGCACATTGAAGACAGGGTGCCGTATTTCCCATTTATGAGGCATGTAGCCTCGGTTCTTGAGGGACCTACTTTCTTCTTTCTCCTCTCTGGCTCTCTTCTCGAGACTGATTCTTCCGATGTATATTCTTATCTTATTCTTCTGACATGACAGACCTATTCCGTCTCCAGGTCTTTTGTAGGGTGGCGCAGGTAGTACCGGCCCCCAGATATTGTATTTTATTAAAGCATGATGTAAATAGGGTTAGGGTTAGTAAAGAATTGTATAAATAGGAAAATTGACCCATTTCCAAGGGTGGGCAAAATTAATGATTTTGTTGTCCATAGCGATAGCGAAGTAATTTCTAGTTTTAGTTGCAGAACTCGATGCTCCATTGTTCTGTTCTTGGTAGTTAGATGCTCCCCTGGAGCGGCCATTGTATCACACACCAGTGCTTGCTGGACTGAATATTAATGAAGAAGAAAGGATTCTTGGCAATGATATTGTTGGCACTCTCGCTTCTGAGTTAATGGTATTTCATGTTTTAATGTTCTGTATGTCTTTTACTCCGGTATGTTAAAGTAGATTAACGAACTCTTTCCTCTTGCTACTGATAAAATGCTAGCTGATGGTTATGTATTTCTTCGGTATTTAGTATAGTTTACCAGAGTATTGTTGATGTTTCGGACAATATTACAGCATGACTATAGTTAGATGAAGTACTTCTAACCCTGCAGGATCTTTTTTGTTTTGTTTTCTAAGTGTGGAACGCCTGGGAAAACCTTTACTTTGATCGAATCTCCGGAGATGATGAGTTGAAGAAACTAGCTATCCCCCTCGAAAACAGTCACCTCTCCCGACCGAGCCCCGCATTGTCATGACCCGACACCCAGGTGCTTGAAGGCCTGGAGGATTTATTTCCCCCGGATAACCTTTGCAGGCAGAGTTGGCCGATTTCCCCAGAACCCGGTGACAACTTATGATTGTTGGCAGACCCGGTCGGCAAAACCCCGTCAACAGGTTCCCAGAATTCATCTATCAATCATGTCTAAAGCATCCACATCCTCTCCGCCCGGAAGTCCAGAACTTCCCTCAATGGCCACCAGGGCAGCAACAAAGTCCAAGATGGAAAGGGCCCTGGAGAAACTGCCCCTCACCATGAAGTTCGTGCAGAACAAAGTCATCACGGGCTCAAAGATTGAGTCCAAGGTTAAACTTATAACCGACACCAGCGTCAGAACGTGGGCAGAGATGCAGGCCTTGGTAAAAGTGATGCACATCCAGTGACAAGCTGGAGATCAACTAGCGATCAAATTCAGAGGTTTCAGGATCCTCCGGGCAGCTTGCTTCCCATGCTCCGTGCAGTCTCTAGAGCTTATTCTGACGCTAGCGGCCAACTACAACTCCTCCATTCAGGGCGTCATGCTTGTGGCCACAGAACCCATAGGATACCCCACTCCTCTGGTATCCCTCAACCTAGACACATTCCAGGCAGGATTAGGAATCCCATAATTCGACAGAGCCATAGTAGTTACAAGGACTGACGCCTTGGCTCAGTTTACACAACTGGAGGATGTTGCCCGGGTGTACATGAATACCCACTAGCTTAAGGCCCCAAAAAGGGACCCAAAAAGGATGAAGCAGGGGGAGGAACGGATGAGGTGCACGTTGCTGAAGAGCAACAGCCACCGAAGACTGGGAAAGAATCAGGAGAACAAATTCTAGCAAGAAGGCCACCTCTCCCACCTCAGTGGCTGGTAAAAAGAAGGAAAAGAAAGGCTCGGTCCACTCCGGTGATTCCTCTCTCCCTGGCTGAGATGATGGCCCAAGTTCAGGCCCCGCCAAAAGAAAAGAAAGCCTGGATAGTTCATACTCTTCGAACTGGGCTGGGCGGAGAAACGGTTGCCATTTTGGCAACACCTCCCCCAGACGCTGATGAAGCAACTGCGGACCCCGCATATTACAATGTTGCAGAGGTATCCCTAGGCAAGAGGGGAAAGCAAGGTGAGGTAGACTTGCTAAAGGAGGCAGCAAGGGTAGTGGAGGCCCGATATAAGAAAGAGGCCCAGAGGCTCAAAACTGAAAAAGAAAATAATGCAAATCTTATTGGATTTCTTACTGAGCTGGCCCGACCCATTAATGTCGCTCCTCCAGAGACCTCCACATCAGAGGAATTACCGTAGAGTGACATAGACTCCCTGCGAGTAATGAAAAAGAAAAACCCAGGCAGTGGACGAGTGGGTCATCCTACAAGTAGGAAACACCTGGCGTTTCTTAATGTCCACTCTCCCAGATTTATACACGACCCGGCAAGTCACTCATCAAGAAAAAGCGCTTATTGAGAAATGGGAGAGTGACGCCAAAAATTACCAAGCGTGGAAGGTGGGGCTCAAAGAGCTCCTTACCTTGGGAGAAGATATAATTTTCAAATCCAGAATTCTGGGTGAGGAATCATTTAATTTTGTAAGAACTCAACACTCCAGACTTGACCTCACATTGGAGGTAACCAAGCAACTGGTAGAGTCCTTGCAAGAGAAGGTAAACACTATAAAATATTCTTCTAATTTATATAATTCTTTTGTAATAAAGGCTTCCAGGGCTGATCCCCTTAGTACAGATACATATACCCCTGAAGATTCAGTTTTGGGGAGTTTTGATGAAATAATGAAATCCTGGTATTAATCCCCGAAGGGGATAGATGGGGCCCAGATGGCGAAACTAACCAGCATGATACTTAAGGGTCATGATGCTGCGAGGATGACAGATGAATTTAAAGAAAATGTTTCAGACCTAGGGGAACAAGTTGAGGTGGTCAGGCATAGAAGGGCCAGCCTAAAAGAGATAGATGAAGATGGGATTTCCCGCCTCCTCCAGGCCTTCAACGATAATAAGCAACTTTGAGCTTTCTCCGGGAGTCGGGGAGAACTCAAGTGTTGAGTATTCTTTATTCTTTGAGGACATAAGTTCCTGGATCCCGGAGTCTCGGATCTAAAATTTTGTATTCTTTAAATTGATTTGTGTCCCGGTCCCCAAGGCCGATCGGTCGCTTTCAGAAGCAGTTAATAAAGGCTGTCAGAAGGTAGTTGGCCACATCAAGGGGCATCGGCTCGACAGTTGGTCTTCTGACAGGGTGGTCTTCTCAAGGTGCCACTCAGAGGTACATCTGGCACATTGGAGACAGGGCACCACATTTCCCATTTATGAGGCATGTAGCCTCGGTCTCTGGGGGACCTACTTTCTTCTTCTTCCTTTTCTGGCTCTCTTCTCGAGGCTAGTTCTTCCGTTGTATATTCTTGTCTTATTCTTCTGACATGGCAGACCTATTCCATCTCCAGGTTTTTTGTAGGGTGGCACAGGTAGTACCGGCCCCCGGATATTGTATTTTATTGGAACATGATGTAAATAGGGTTAGGGTTAGAAGAGAGTTGTATAAATAGGCAGATCGGCCTATTTCCAAGGGTCGACGAAATTGATGATTTTGTTTTCCATAGCAATAGCAAAGTAATTTCTCATTTTAGTTGCAGAGCTCAATGCTCCTTTGTTCGGTTCTCAATAGTTAGATGCTCCCTTGGAGCCGCCATTGTATCATGCACCAATGCTTGCTGGAAGGAATATTAATAAATAAGGAAGAATTCTTGGCAATGATGTTGTTGGCATTCCTGCTTCTGAGTTAATGGTATTTCATGTTTTAATATTCTTTATATCTTTTACTCTGGTATGTTAAAATAGATTAACGAACTCTTTACTCTCGCTACTGATAAAATGCTAGCTGATGGTTATGTGTTTCTTCGGTATTTAGTATAGTTTACCAGAGTATTATTGATGTTCCAGACATTTCAACATGACTGTAGTTAGATGAAGCATTTCTAACCCTGCAGGATCTTTTTCACTTTATTTGCTAAGTATAAAACGCTAGGGAAAACCTTACCTTGATCGAATCTCTGGAGAAAATGAGTTGAAGAAACCAGCTATCCCCCTTGAAAACAGTCACCTCTCCCAACCGAGCCCCGCACTGTCGTGACCCGACACCCAGGTGCTTGAAGGCCCTAAGGATTTATTTCCCCCGGACAACCTTTGCAGGCAGAGTTGGCCGATTTTCCCAGAACCCGGTGACAACTTATGACTGTTGGCGGACCCGGTCAGCAAAACCCTGTCAACAGAAATTGGCGCTAGAAGGAGGGCATGAACTCATCCCCCTCCCAAGATTTCAATTTTACACCTTCCGAGGGTTCCCCGAGTTGTAGTTTTAGGAGACAAGCCTTCAGTGGGATTGGGTCTTTTTCTCCAGCTAAGTTTGAAAGAGTCCTTAGGTCTGCCCCGAATCCCGAAAAGCTTGTCAAACTCGAGCCCCCTGCTCGAAAGAAATGGACCTCAAAAATCATACCAGCCACTATTGTTTGGGGATCTAGCATACCTCGGAATACCCAAGCTTCTCAGGCAATCCCGGGAACCAGTGCCCACACTACCCAACATATAGTTCCCCTAATGGTTGCATATTTCGGAAACACTGGGTCCCCAATGGGCACTTTTTTGGGTGCAACCAATGATTTAGCCTCTCACCCAGAGAAGATCTGCCCGCGATATGAGCACTTAGGTTCACGGAGCGCAGAAGAACACTTACAGGCATACAAAGATGCCATGAATCGACACCAGATCCAGCATGAAGATGTTGTGACCCGTATGTTCCCCATGTCCCTAGGACAAAGCGAGTTGAACTGGTACCTTAACTTGCCTGCCAACTCCATCAACACTTGGCAGGATATGGAGGACGCCTTCCTGGCTGCCTTTCGCGTGCATGTGGACCCAGCCTGGTCCCACAGCCAGTTCATCTCCATCAAAAAGGAACCCAACAAACCTCTTACAACATTCAACCATAGGTTCCAGCGCGCCCTGAATCAGTGCACGGGCCCTTTTATCCCATCTCCAGACGTAACCATATAGACCTACCTCAACGCGATGGACCCTTTCGTTGCCACTCTCGTTTGGAGAACAACCGCCGTGGGCGACCGGGACACCTTGGCAAAAGTCTACAACCTAGCCCTAGAGCTGTGCCGCAGTCTCAACAAATCCCCGGGCAAGATTGGGCAGAGCACGCCTTTCAACACGATCCCTGGCGGAACTGCATATGCCAGGGGATACAACCCCAATCTGGCAATAGGTGCCCCTTCGATAGTAATGAATCCCCCGCCACCCTTGATAGACCAACAGGCACGGTATGTTTACCCAACCTAGACCCAGATGACACCAGGTCTGGAAGTCTTCCCTTGGAATCAGCCGCATCAGGCCCAACAGACTCTGACACAATCGTCTGGAGTGCCCTTTTTCCAGTCGTCCGTGACTAGAGGATTGCCGCCCTCGACTCCGGCTAATACTGCTGCCTTCCCAGGAAGTCAACAACAGCAACAGCCATCACATTGTGACACAAACACTCAGTTGACCGCCGAGGTTGAATCCCTCCGGCGGATGTTGTCCACCTTGACCATGGACATGGGCCAACTGAAGGTGGGGTCCTAGGCGCCCCAGAATTTGAATTCCCAGAGGGGAAATATTTTCTCCGGCCAACAAAACAACAATGTCAGAGGGAGAAACTTCAACAATGGGCCTAGGCCCAATCAGCAGCAATGGAATAACAACGCAAACACCAGAGGCCCGCCTCTGAACCAAAACACCAATCAAAATGGTGCTAGACCATCACATTTTACACCAGTCGCAGACTTCCAGCCCATGACTAACTTGTGTAGATTACACGACACTGGTTCACACAACGAGGTAAATTGTGCCACTTTGGAGAAGGTCATCATGATCTCCCAGCTGGACAGGCAGCAGTCGCACGATACTACCCCTCCAGAACCTCCTGTCTAGGAAACAACCCACAGCGCCTTCACCTGTGACACCATTTTCTTTAGGACTTCCGGAGAAGATGAAGAAGATTTTGAATTACAGGGATTCTTTGACGAATCTATCCCGTCTTTCGAGGCCAACGCCTTTACTAACCCGCGAACTCCATACAATAATCGGAGTCAGGTTGGTAAAGGACCAGTTTACACGCCTGCCCTCTACCAAAGATACTCCTCCTCCCCAGAACAACATGACTGACCGACCCGCGCCTCCAAAAGGTCCTAACTCTAACCAAGCAAAAGATCTCACGGAGGAAAATTGTTGTTCTCGGGAGGAAGATTTGACATCACGAAAGCGTTAGAACAGACCACTAGCTCCATGACCTTGATAGAGGTTTTGTTGAACTGTCCCGAGCAGAAGAAGTCTCTTTTGAAGCTCTTAGGGAACTTAGAAGCCATTAGCCGCCCACCCAAGACTGTCTCATTTGAAGATGCTAATGCGACTGTCTTCCACGAAAATAATGAGGATCCTCCCTTCTTACTAGGCCTGAATATACACGGCAAGAATATACATAATTGCTTAGTGGATTTCGGAGCTTCAGGTAATATCATGCCCTTGTCCATCTGTCAGAAGCTTGGATTCCACCCCACTCCATCTAATGGCGCAGTAATCCAGTTGGATAAGACTGCTGTAAAAATGGTGGGGGGATTGAAGAACGTCTAGATACATCTTATCTAGGACCCCAGGTTAGCCAACATCATCAACATCCAAGTGGTGGACATCCCAGAGACTTACGGGATGTTACTAAGTCAGAATTGGTCTAAGTCCTTGAATGGATACTTTTCGACCGACTTCACCCACCTGTGGCTTCCATGGGAAGGAGAATCCAATAAGATCCAGGTCGAAAGCGAACCCCGGATGAAACAGGCCCTTACCGAAGTTGGAAAGGTCAATGAGATATTTTTCTCTGAGACTTCCCTGGGGCTGTGCAAACCTTTTGAAATTTTAACATTTGATTTCATCCCCAGAGAAGATCCCGCCGTACTATAAAGAGCCCAGGATCTAGAAGAAAAGATGAGAGTTGAAGTCAACTCTCAAGGTGCCACAGCAACTCTTTCCACACTTCTATCCAGCACTTGGTGTCGAGTACACTACCAAAAACATTCAGAGCTTGAGTGTGGGCCATGTCTTTCGATCGCCAACTGACACCTTGATACCCTCCGGAACAGGAAACATGCAACTGATTCCCTGGGACCCAGTGCCCCTACAAGATGTGCTCCTTTGGTGCCATCTCCCCGGGAATCCCAAATTCAAAAAACTCCAGAGGAAAATTCTACTTTCACATCGGTAGTCCGGGAAGGGGTCCCCGAGTCCCCCAACAATAATCCAAAGAAAACTCCCCCTCCCCGACCCCAGATTACGAACAATGACTTATGGACCCTGAATTTCGACGGGTCCCGATCCAAACAAGGCTATGGGGCTGGGGTAGAGTTAATCAACCCACAAGGGAAGTCCTTCCTCACATCCTACAAGCTATAGTTTAACTGTAGAAACAATGTTACAGAGTATGAGGCTTTAGTCCTTGGACTCTTATTTGTGTTAAGGAAAGGTATCACCCACCTCCGGGCTCCGGGTGATTCAGAGTTGATTGTTAAACAGGTCCGGAGTCAATATACATGTCATGATAAAAGGCTGGCCGCTTACCGCAACCGGGCTTGGAGCCTTATTGAAGATTTTGATGCCTTCGGCATTGACCTTATTCCCCGGCGATGGAACTATGTCCCAGATGCCCTCGCCATTTTTGCCAGCACACTTGAGCCGATGGCCGGCTCACGACTCAGGAGATTTTCAGTTGAGATGGTCCCCACCCCCTCCATCCCAGATAATGTCACCACTATAAGGTTTTTGAAGACGATCAACACATCCTGGCCTTCATGGCCAATGTTGGTGTCTTTGAGGATCAGATAGTGGAGGAACAAGACCATGACGATACTGGGCAGGGTGATGAAGACGATGGGATCATGGACCTACCCAATAACACCATCCCAAAGGGGATGGTTGCACTAGAATGAATCTTTGATTTGGACCCTCGGGCCTAAGAGAAGGTGTCATCCTCCTCTGAGGGAGGAAAGTTTGAAAAGGTTAACATCGGCCAGCCCGGTGAAGAAAAGATCATCCACATTGGTACCTCCTGCTCCCCTGAGGAAAGGGAGAAGATTCTCGCGGTCCTCCGGGAATACATTGATGTAATCACTTGGGGTTATGAAGAATTGAAAATGTATGATACATCCATCATGACCCATACCATTCCCCTGAAGCCTGACGCTAAGCCCTTTCGGCAAAAGAAAAGACCGGTCAACCCCCTGATAAAGCCTATGATTTGTCAAGAGGTAGAAAAACTACTGTCAACCCGGATAATCTTCCCAATCTGGCACACTACATGGGTTGCTAACTTAGTCCCCGTAAGGAAGAAGAACGGCGAGATCCGCCTTTGCGTGGATTTTCAAAACTTGAACAAGGCCTCCAAAAAAGATAATCACCCTCTCCCTTCATTGGATGAGGTGTTGCAGACAGTAAATGGATCCCAGATGATGTCCTTCTTAGATGGATATTCGGGATACAACCAGGTCATGGTCAAGTACAAAGATAGAGAGAAAATAGTGTTTACCACTAAGTGGGGAACGTTTGCATACAGGAGAATGCCCTTCGGTCTGATCAATGCAGGGGCTACATTTCAAAAGGCCATGGACATTGCGTTCGAGGGCCTCGTGAATTGGTGCATAATCATCTACATGTATGATTTGACTATCTTTTCCCGGGACAGGCGTGATCATCTCGCCCACCTCGCTCAGATTTGCGAGAGATGTCGCCGGTATGGAATATCCCTCAACTCCAAGAAGTGCATATTCAGGGTCACCGAGGGGAAGTTGCTCAGGCATATTGTCTCTGAGAAGGGTATATCCATAGACCCTGATAGAGTCGAAGCGTTGCTAAATTTACAAATGCCTGGTAGCAAAAAAGAGATGCGATCCTTTTTCGGCAAGATCAACTTCGTGCAACGATTCATCACGGGATTCGCAGAAATAGTTAAACCACTCAATGAGATGATGAAGAAAGATACCAAGATTAAGTGGAGTCCTAAAGCAAAGCGGGCGTTCACCCAGATCAAACAAATAATAACGGAAGCACCTTTTCTGGCTAGTCTGGACTATTTCCTTCTGTTTTACATTTATTCATTTGCTTCGCTGCATTCTGCTGCGGTAGTATTGACCCAAAAGGTTGAAGGGGAGGAACGACCAATAGCTTTCATGAGTTCCCCCTTCAATAACGCCGAGGTCCGGTATTCACCACTAGAAAAATAGGCCTTCACTCTAATTCGCGCCGTGAAGAAATTCTGGCATTACATTCTCCGGAGCAAAGTACATGCTATCATCCCTGACCAGGCCGTCAAGTCTCTGCTGATGCAGAGTGAATTGGGCAAAAGATGGGGGAAATGGATGGCCATCCTCCAGGAATATGACTTAGAAATGCAACCCATGAAGATAGTCTGAGGCTAGGGACTAAGTCAGGCGATGGCAGAAGAGACTCCCTGCATAGAATGTCAAACTTACACAGTGGAGTCCATCACCCAAGACCCGTGGTATACTGATTTGGTATACTTGTTGCTGAACAAAAAATGTCTGGAGGGGTTACCTCCCCACAAAATCTATGCTCTGCGGATGAAAAGCGCACATTTCATGATCAAAAACTCTACGCTTTATCACATAAATTATGAGGGAGTGTACCTCCGGTGCATCGACAGAAACCAAGCTGTAAGAATAATTGACGAATTCCACGGATAGTTTGGAACCGGGCATGGCTCAGCCGAGGCCACTACCCATCAGATCCTTCGGGCCAGATACTATTGGCCCTGTATATTCAAGGATGTTTATGCTCATGTCAGGAAATGCCATGCTTGCCAAACCGCGGCGCATTGTGAGCATAACCCAGCTATGCCTTTGCAACCAGTCTACGAGGTTAGACCCTTCGCCCAGTGGGCATTTGACTTCATTGGGGAGATCAACCCCAACTCGTCTACCAACCACCAATATATCTTTACTGCTACTGATTACTGCACTCGGTGGCCTGAAGCTATACCTTGCAAAAATAACACGATGGACGTAGTTATCAAGTTCTTGGAAGAAAACATCATCACAAGATTTGGGATGCCCTTTGCTCTGGTATGTGACAATGGTTCGGCATTTTCTTCAGCGCAATTACTCAAATGGACCTACAATCAGGGGATCACTCTGAAGTTCTCTAGCAACTATTATCCCCAGGGAAATGGCGTTGCTGAATCAACAAACAAAAATCTACTTGAAGTGATCAAACACCTGTTAGAGAAGAATCCCCGGGATTGGCATCAAAAGTTGAAATTTGCCCTTTGGGCATATCGCATTCACGTCAAGGCCGCCCTGGGAACATCCCCATTCCATCCGGTTTACGGTCAGAACCCTGTATTCCCAGTCAACTTACAGATCCCAGTTTTACAGTTTATGCAGGAATTTAGCAACAGGGACAACATCGTGGAGGTTCAGCTCTTAAACCTGGTGTGGATGGAAGAACAGCGAGACGCAGCCCTTGAACATTTCACGCGTCATCAAGCAGTGGTAAAAAGATGGTTTGATAGAAGAGCCCAATATAAAGCTTTTCAGATCTCGGATTTGGTCCTATTATGGGACAAGGCCCGAGAGAAGAAAGGAAAACATACCAAGTTCCAGTGGCTCTGGCTCGGACCATACCTCATCTCAGAAATCTACGGGGCAAATACTTACTGCCTTAACACTCTGACTAGGGAACCTGTCGCATTGCCCGTTAATGGACAGTTTCTCAAACACTATTTCGAGTAGGGTAAGTTCATCCTAAGTTGTATTATATGTAAAGCTTTTCGCTTGTAAATATCCCCTCTGGGTGCCTCATGCGAGGTACCCTGCCTTGTAAATAGCCTTGTCAGCTGTCCTCAGGGACAGTCCCCTTTCGTCATCTTTGTTTTCATTTTTTGGTTTCCTTTCGGCCCTGGTGTTTTGTTCCGTCTTGCAGGAATGGGAATGCTTCGCATAACTTTGGTTTCAGGTACAATGTCTACGGCATGGCCAACTTTAGAATCTGTCTTTAGCACGGTGGAGCTGGTCCGGTCTTCGGGGTTCGTTTCACGGGTTATGGCACATTTTGAGGAATCTCCATTGGGTGTTCTCTCCGGGAATCTGGCGATCAGTGAAAAAAATAATAATATAAGGAAAAAGTAATCGGACACACCGAGGATAGATTGGTTGTACTAATTAATTGACCCAGGTCTAAAATTTTAAGAGATTCTTTCCGTGTCTGGAGTTTTGTCCTCTCTTCAAATATCTAAGCATAGGTGGATAGGTGAAAGAAGTACCGCCATTAAAATTAGCTAAGCTTAAGCTTAATGGTGAAAGAAGTACCGCATTCCCCACCCAGGAACAAACAAACTAACAAAAGAGTAAAAGCGGGGTAAAACTCCGGTCTCCGGGGGAAACGAGCAATGAACGACTGGTTCGGTGTAATTAGTGCCTCTTCTCTTTTCCTCCCAGAGGTCATCGGCTTGATTTCTTTCCAAAACACACACGAAACCACTGATGAAGGACTACAGACTGACTCCTGCGTGGTTGGATTCTCTCATATATGTTGCTCTTTGCCTGTCAGACACTCTGATGGGCGACCTGTTCCAGTTTTGCTAACCAGAGATTCTATAGTTCTCAAATGCGCTTAGGAATTTGTCCCAGATAGTCGCCATTTGTTATGCCCTGCATCCCCGTCCCTACATTTTGTGTGCAAAATGTTGGGTCTCCCTTTTTTTTTGTTGTTTATTTTTGCTTACGGCCTTGCGGCCTTCTTTCTTTCCCTTTTTGTTTTCTTTTCTCTGGGGTTTTCTTCCCCCGGCGTTGTGTCTTGTTTGTTTGCTTTCCGTCTCTGGGACTCCAGTCCCAAAGGTTTCCTTTTGTTGGAAACCGGATTCCAGACTCTGGGATTATTCGCCATGATGTTCTTAAGAATATTATCATGAGGAATCCCCGGGCCCGGAATCCGGAGGTTTTGCTTATTCAGAGATCACCGGAAGGAGGAGGATTACCTTTTTACCATGGGTATAAATATAGATTATCTGTCACTTTCACATTTACCGCGATTAAAACCTTTGAGCACTTAGAACGAATTAGAGAGCGATTTCAAAAGCGATTAATAGATCATTTGCAGAAAGTTTATGATAATCAACGCTTAACATCTTCTGTCATTCTCAGGCAATTGCAAGTGCTTCATGGTGGTGAATCTGACAGTTCAGCAACTTGAGCTCGCGCGGTAAATCCTCCCTTTCCTCCGCCTTCTGCATTCTCAGGTAGGTGTTTCCGCTTTTCCGTTTCTCTATTTTTGCTTCCGCTCTCTGGTTTTTCTTTGGTTCTGTTTGGTTTTTGTCTGCCCCATTTTATCTTGTTTCTCTGTCGTGTCTGGTTTGTTGTCTTCTGGTTCCGCCGCCCATTGGTGGGTCGTCTCAGCCAGAGGGTTGTCTGCCCTTTACGCAGAGGTGGTCTCTTTATAAAGTTTGTAAATAGCTATATATTTATTTCTGCCTCGTCTGGTTTTCCCGCAGGCGTCGTCCCACATTGTATATTCATGTATATATGTATATAGTTGTATATAGTCTATGTATATATCTCCTCATTTCTTTATATATATCCTTTGGCTCTGTGTATATCCTTCCAGGTGGCTTATCTAGCTGATCGATTCACCTCTGTTTCTGGTTTTCCGCCTTTGAGTTCGCTTTGAGGCAGAAAACCACATGTTTGAAACTCGACTCTCGACTGGTTTCAAACATGCAGTTTTATCTCTCCTGCATGAAGTCTGTCAGGACTTCATTTATATCCCATGCACACAATCAATCAAGGCCAAGTTTCTTTCCCTTTTTGCACTTTCAGACAGTTGGCTCCGCCGTCATCGCCATAACTTCTATTTAATACCTACGCACGTGACGTCCATGTAGGCATGATGACTTGGCTTCACATATTCTTGCTAACGGTCATTTCTCTAGGTTTTGGGTCTCCTACCACGGTCCATCCTGTGTCTTCACCCAGTGTGACAAAATCCCCAGACCTGGATGTTTAATAAAATCTTAGTTTACGATGTGTTTTGCTTTTCGGGTTTCTTTGCATAAAACTAACTTTTCAAGAAAAACAAACGTCGCGGTGGTAAGATCTCAGGACCCTGGAGTAACTATTTTATTTTTGATAAAAATATTCTGACGATCGCTTTGCCTTGTAGGTTCCCAGAATTCATCTATCAATCATGTCTGAAGCATCTACATCCTCTCCGTCTGGAAGTCCAGAACTTCCCTCAACGGCCACCAGGGCAGCAACAAAGTCCAAGATGGAAAGGGCCCTGGAGAAACTGCCCCTCACCATGAAGTTCGTGCAGAACAATGTCATCACAGGCTCAAAGATTGAGTCCAAGGTTAAACTTATAACTGACACCAGCGTCAGAACGTGGGCAGAGATGCAGGCCTTGGTAAAAGTGATGCACATCCAGTGACAAGCTAGAGATCAACTAGCGATCAACGTCAGAGGTTCCGGGATCCTCCGGGCAGCTTGCTTCCCATGCTCCATGTAATCTTCGGAGCTTATTCTAACGCTAGCGGCCAACTACAACTCCTCCGTTCGGGCCATCATGCTTGCGGCCACAGAACCCATAGGATACCCCACTCCTTTGGTATCCCTCGACCCAGACACATTCCGGGCGGGATTAGAAATCCCATAATTTGACAGAGCCACAGTAGTTACAAGGACTGACGCCTTGGCTCAGTTTACACAACTGGAGGATGCTGCCTGGGTGTACATGAATACCCACTGGATTAAGGCCCCAAAAAGGGACCCAAAAAGGATGAAGTAGGGGGAGGAACGGATGAGGTGCACATTGCTGAAGAGCAACAGCCACCGGAGACTGGGAAAGAATTTGGAGAACGAATTCTGGCAGGAAGGCCACCTCTCCCACCTCAGTGGCTAGTAGAAAGAAGGAAAAGAAAGGCTCGGTCTGCTCCAGTGATTCCTCTCTCTCTGGCTGAGATGATGGCCCAATTTGAGGCCCCGCCAAAAGTAAAGAAAGCCTGGACAGTTCATACTCTTCGAACTGGGTCGGGCGGAGAAACGGTTTCCGTTGTGGCAACACCTCCCCCAGACGCCGATGAAGCAACCGTGAACCCCATAGATTACAATGTTGCAGAGGTATCCCTAGGCAAGAGGGGAAAGCAAGGTGAGGTAGACTTGCTAAAGGAGGCAGCAAGGGTAGTGGAGGCCCGATATGAGAAAGAGGCCTAGAGGCTCAAAACTGAAAAAGAAAAGAATGCAAATCTTATGGGATTGCTTACTGAGCTGGCCTGACCCATTAATGTCACTCCTCTAGAGACCTCCACATCAGAGGAATTACCACAGAGTGACATAGACTCCCTATAAGTAATGAAAAAGAAAGCCTAGGCAGTGGACGAGTGGGTCGCCCTGCAGGTAGAAAACACCCGGCATTTCTTGGTGTCCACTCTCCCAGATTTATACATGGCCTGAAAAGTCACTCATCAAGCGGAAGCGCTTATTGAGAAGTGGGAGAGTGATGCCAAAAATTACCAAGTGTGGAAGGTGGAGCTCGAAGAGCTCCTTACCTTGAGAGAAGATATAATTTCTGAATCTGGAATTCTGGGTGAGGAATCATTTGATTTTGTAAGAACTCAGCACTCCAGACTTGACCTCACATTGGAGGTAACCAAGCAACTGGTAGAGTCCTTGCAAGAGAAGGTAA
>MU228349.1:1919493-1932568 GCA_018584345.1 Thuja plicata
TTGTAAGAACTCAGCACTCCAGACTTGACCTCACATTGGAGGTAACCAAGCAACTGGTAGAGTCCTTGCAAGAGAAGGTAAACACTGTAAAATATTCTTCTAATTTATATAAGTCTTTTGTAATAAATCCTTCCGGGGATGATCCCCTTAGTACAGATACATATACCCTTGAAGATTCAGTTTTGGGGAGTTTTGATGAAATAATGAAATCCCGGTATCAATCCCTGGAGGGGATAGATGGGGCCCAGATGGAGAAACTAACCAGCATGATACTTAAGGGTCATGATGTTGCGAGGATGGCAGATGAATTTAAAGAAAATGTTCTGGACCTGGGGGAACAAGTTGAGGTGGCCAGGCATAGAAGGGCCAGCCTAAAAGAGATAGATGAAGATGGCATTTCCCGCCTCCTCCAGGCCTTCAATGATAATAAGCAACCTTGAGCTTTCTCCGGGGGCCAGGGAGAACTCAAGTGTTGAGTATTCTTTATTCTTTGAGGACATAAATTCCCGGATCCCGGAGTCTCAGATCTAAAATTTTGTATTCTTTAAAGTGATTTGTGTCCCGGTCCCCGAGGCCGACCGATCACTTTCAGAAGTGGTTAATAAAGGCTGTTAGAAGGTAGTTGGCCACATCAAGGGGCGTCAGCTCGACAGTTGGTCTTCTGACAGGGTGGTCTTCTCAAGGCGCCACTCAGAAGTACATCTGGCACATTGGAGACAGGGTGCCGCATTTCCCATTTATGAGGCATGTAGCCTCGGTCCCTGGGGGACCTACTTTCTTCTTCTTCCTTTTCTGGCTATCTTCTCGAGGCCAATTCTTCCGATGTATATTCTTTTCTTATTCTTCTGACATGGCAGACCTATTCTGTCTCCAGGTCTTTTGTAGGGTGGCGCATGTAGTACCGGCCCCCAGATATTATATTTTATTGGAACATGATGTAAATAGGGTTAGGGTTAGAAGAGAGTTGTATAAATAGGCAGATCGGCCCATTTCCAAGGGTTGGAAAAATTGATGATTTTGTTGTCCATAGAAATAGCAAAGTAATTTCTCATTTTAGTTGCAGAGCTCAACGCTCCCTTGTTCGGTTCTCAATAGTTAGATGCTCCCCTGGAGCCGCCATTGTATCACGCACCAGTGCTTGCTGGAAGGAATATTAATAAAGAAGGAAGAATTCTTGGCAATGATGTTGTTGGCATTCCTGCTTTTGAGTTAATGGTATTTCATGTTTTAATGTTCTTTATGTCTTTTACTCTGGTATGTTAAAATAGATTAACAAACTCTTTACTCTCGCTACTGATAAAATGCTAGCTGATGGTTATGTGTTTCTTCGGTATTTAGTATATTTTACCAGAGTATTATTGATGTTCCAGACATTTCAACATGACTGTAGTTAGATGAAGCGTTTCTAACCTTGCAGGATCTTTTTCACTTTATTTGCTTAGTATAAAACGCTAGGGAAAACCTTACCTTGATCGAATCTCCAGAGAAAATGAGTTGAAGAAACCAGCTATCCCCCTTGAAAACAGTCACCTCTCCCAACTGAGCCCCGCACTGTCGTGACCCGACACCTAGGTGCTTGAAGGCCCGGAGGATTTATTTCCCCCGGACAACCTTTGTAGGCGGAGTTGGCCAATTTCCCCAGAACCCGGTGACAACTTATGACTGTTGGCGGACCCGGTCAGCAAAACCCCGTCAACAGAAAGAAGGGAGGAAATGTCAAAGGCTAAAGTTTTTATCTTTGGAATGTTTGTCGTTGATGTCAAAAAGGGTAATTTTGAAGAAGATGGTATGTTGCACAAGTGTGGTGTTGGTGTAAGTAAGAAGATATGACACAAAGATTGAGATGACCATGTATTACTGATTATCATTCTTATATATATTGCATTACTATTCAAGGACTGACATCTAGAGTTTTTACAATATGTATGGTTATTATCATCATTATGATTATGAATGAAAATAAGTATTAAACATGTACAAATAAACATAAAGGAGATACTTGAAGTGGAATGATATAGATGAATCAAAAGATTAATGTGTAAGTTTCTGGTTTATGGCTTTGTGGTGACAAGAACATAGACAGGAATTTGGAGTGCAATAAAAATCCTTGACTTATGTTTGAATTTATGACAAGAGGAGAACAATATGCTCATAGGAACATAGTAGAACAACAATAACAGTAGACAATCCTGCATTATGTCCAGTTTGCGATAGGAACAGAAAAATGAGATGACAAGAATAAATTAATAGAATCAAGCAACAAGAATAGTAGTATGTGATAACAGGAAGGTTAGACACAAGTTTTAGAACAAATATGGCATACAACTCTTTCTGTCATTCGGATGAAAGGAAAGTATATGTGCAACAATAAAAAAATATAAAATAAAAGTGATCTATGCAACAATATTTTCTAATAATATATCTTAAG
Organism: Thuja plicata; assembly: GCA_018584345.1. Classification (NCBI taxonomy): domain Eukaryota; kingdom Viridiplantae; phylum Streptophyta; class Pinopsida; order Cupressales; family Cupressaceae; genus Thuja; species Thuja plicata. The sequence continues at coordinate 1,921,922 of MU228349.1, forward strand.
TGTTTGGAGGTGTTTATAAAGCATTCATTTGTTAATGAATGGATGATTAAAATAGGACAATACATGTTCTTAATGTGTTTAAAGGACTATCATTTAAATACATGGTGATAAGAGAAAAAAAGATAAGCAAGGATCAATTTCTAAACACAGGCAAGACGAGGTGATCTTTTTAAGAGATTAATTTTCTCAAAACCAATCTGTCTTGTTTTCATAAAGCAAATTTAGAAACGATAATCATGTATAACCGATTTGGATGGAAGTGTTATCCTTTTTCTTAGAAGGAATAAGAAAGTGATATGTTGTCTTGGAAAGTATGTTTTTTAATAACAAGAAGCGATAATAGTAAACTAATTTGGACAATAAAACTCACATTTTTAATGTGAGTTGGATACTCATGGTTTTTTGAGACAGTTCAATGATAACTACAAAAACTAATTTGTTACACTAAACAAGATAAGAGCTCGTAGCTTGATAACTGGCTGAAAAGTCATTTTGGTTCTCATCTATAAAGAGAGGATATGTTGATAAAGAGGTGTGATGGCTTGAATTAAAAAAATATAAGAACAAACTTTGGTGGATACAAAACATAGAAGATCAAATTTTAATGGAAATATTTGATTAAAGAAGACTGCAGAGAATCTAGTGAGAAGAAGTCGACAATGGAATTGTTGGTGATGTTATGACAGTTTGAATACATTACTTGATTCTTCTCTCTCTTTTTTTCATCTGATGATTGAGAATGAACTTTAAGATTATTTAGAAATGTTCTGGATGGATTTTTTTACAGTAATCTTGTGTAGCATATCTGATTATGTCATTGTTAAAGTGATATAAAAGTCTGATTTGTTGGTTTGATAGTCACGAGAAGATTTTTAAAGTAAGTTTGGTGAATTTTGTCTGTTTCTATTATATTGGAGATGTAATGACAATATATAAAAATTTGGAACAGAGAAAAGGATTGATTACATATAAACAATATTTATGTTTTTGATATGGCTCTTTCAGACATTTTTATATTGCAAATTGGTAAAGGTTGGAACAAAGTTTTTTGACAAAGACATGAATTAACTGATTGAATTTGATTTTAAACTATGAAATATATATGTAGTATTTAAAAATACTAATGGTTGTGTTGCATAGATCGAGACAGTGTTTACTGCAGGAACTATGATGACAACATTGTGTTGAGACAATATTTGCTACAGGAACTATGAAGGAAACATGTGCAATTGTTTTTGGAAAGTGATACAAGAAACAAAGTTGAACTTGTGTGGGGTAAAAATGATCTTGAACCTACAAGACCAACACTCAATACGTCATTACATTACGGGTCAACAACATGATAATCAAATCATAATAATAATAACCCACTAAAATCAACTTATTGGTTCCTATTTAGGGTGAGTATAATCCATTAAAATTGATCTCAGATCATAAGCATATAGATTAGTTACTTGACTACCCTAAAATGAAATATTCAAGTGAGTGTGATGTAATGAATGCATTATTTTCTCCAATATCTTGATTAATCATGCAAATGCTAAACTAGGGATTGAGATGCTAAGCTAAAAATGAAGCTAAATGCAAGAGTAAACTAGAAAGAACATGACGAAAGAAGACTAAGATCAAGAAGTTAAGATAAGAATAATGCACACTAGCCTAGAATTATTTTAGCAAATTATAACTCTACTATGCAAAATTGTTGTTGTTATGAGTTAGGAGAAGCTTGTTTTATAGGAATCCTAGGAGAATGAATGGTTGAGCTTCGATCGTTAAGAGCGGTTGAGAGTCATTGATTGGTCAAAGTTGTGTTTGTTTGGTTCTAGAAGAGACAAAATAGTAATTTCCTCATTTTAATTCATTTTTAATTAGTCATTTTGGGTGCACATACATGTGTTGAATGGGTTCACTTAATTAAAATGAGGCTAGAACTATTAAGTGTCTTTGATTTGCCAATTTAATAGCCTTGATGCTAGGATTTGAGATGTAGTTGATGATTGATTAATTATGCAAGCATGGTTGATTGAGTTTTCTCACATTATTAGGCCTAGCATTTAAATGTGTTTGATTAGGTTTTTAGGCCAACTAATTCAGATTAGGGGCTCCTAGTTTACTAGACCAATTTTAGGTGATTACATTTTCCCCTCTTTGAATCGATGTGTGAGTAGCGCATGGATTCAAAGAACATCTGATGTTGGATTATTGAACAATTTGATGTGAAGTGATGAAATTATTCTTGATTTAGAGGTGATTTCAAACTTGATTGAATGAAGATTGATGATACTGACTCCGAGCTTGATTAAATGAAGATCAATAGAAGAGAACAAAATGCTCAGCTTGATGTGGAGCGATGAAACTGAATGCCTGTCTGGTGATGATGACAACTAACCAACTTGATTAAAAGTGATGAAATTGAATAATGTCATAAAGGATTTTAAACCATGAGGTTGGTTTAGAACGAATAACCAGTTTGATGAAGTGTGATAGAATTGAATACCGTCAAGAGACTTATTAGAGCAATTAACTTGATATGGGTCATGATGAAGTCAATTACAATATCAGATTGATGTGGTTCGATGAAACTGATATGTACCTAGAGATTCAATTGGTTTGAAGCAGATTAGACGTTTGTCCAAGTAATTTGATGTGAAGCCATGAAATCACTCATGCAAAGAAAGATCGAAGGACCTCAACTTGATATAGATTATGATGAAGTTGAGATGCCCCTAGTGATGAGATTTTGATTGATTTGATGATTGAGTTTGATTGTCAGCTTGATGATATATTTATCCTACCCCCTCGGGAGTGAAACCAAAATTTTGGAGGGGTATTGCATTGATTTTGGTAGGTTTGATTGATATGATGTTTTAAATTTTGACTGGGAATGATATCAGATGGATTTGATTTGATTCTGAAGAGATTGTTGATGATTGTGATTAAGTTGCAAGCTTGATTGAGGTCATTTTGACCAAGTTTAACCAGTGTTATGACCATGTTTGACTTAGTTTGATCATGGTTTGACCATGTTGGTTTGAATTAGGCAAGATTGAATTTAAATTCATTCATAACTGATTCTATAATGAGAATCTTGATTGCACCAGCAGTCAACTATCTTTAACTAAAAACTTTGACTAAGGCGTTTAACTTGAAGTTTGATATTGATTTTTATTTTTTCTCCCAAAAATGGATTCAGGATGCTCAAATGAGGTAATGGGGTTGATTGTGAAGCAATCCGATTATTTTTAAAATTAGGGCAAAGTGACTATAAAAAGGGTCTTGAGGGGTCATTTTCATTTCATTTTCACATTTGACTTTTTGAAGAACCTTTTGAGCTCTTGAGAGAAAAGATGAATGTTCCAATCCAAATCACTAATTTGAGCTCTAGAGACACGAAAATCGACCGAGGAACTATGAACCACCACTAAGTGATCAAATTGAAACCTCATTTTGTGAATTATCATGCCTTTTTGTTGAATCTTTTCACATTTTTATACCCTAGGCTTGTTTTGTCATACAATGTTCAACTTCATCATACCACTCGGTAGGTAAACTCGTACGAAAATCTACCTTAAAATGCTTAGTCATTTCATTCAATAATTTTTATCGTATATGATATACCCATGTTTTATATGAGCCCTCATGTTTTTGACCATTCTGTCATATGGCTCAATTCATAGTGTCGTATCAAATTTTTTCATCGTATTGGCGATTGAGAATTATCACACGATCTTATGGTTGACTGTCTTGTATCGTATGAGAAACAATGGTATGTTTTTGTCAAATTTTCTTCTTTGTCTGCTCATCATGCTTTGCATTTTGGCTTGTTTACATGGTTCTTGATGTTTTGTGATGCTTTTTGTCTCTAATTATTTTATATATTCCTTGATTTGATCAAATACTCATGCTTTATTATGTTGTTTTGTGTCACATGTGAGTCTGAGTGATCCACTATTCTGTTGTACCTTTTTGTAGACTATGTGGTTGGTGCACAACCTATTTGACTAAGAGAGGGTCATGCTTGATCAGTGTGGGCTTGGTAAGCTCACAGATATTCCTAATATCCATGTAAACCACATATTCCTAATCGCTTTAGCAGAGAGATTTCACTCAAAGAATAATACCTTTCATCTCCCTACCGATGATATTATAGTGACACTGGAGGACATCTACAAGATCCTTCCCATTATTTTTACAACTGATTTGGTGTATTATGATCAGGAGCCCGCTCAGGGCATTTGATGTAGCACTAGTCTTTCTCCCCCTAGCTTCTTCTAGGGTCTCCTAGGCCAATCTCCTGACCTACTAGGGTTCTTTCACTAACCCTAGGCTCCTTAGGTTTCTTCTCACAAGAACCTAACACTTTCAACTAGTGAACACCAACAAGGTAGAATCCAAACTCTTCATGCTCTCTCCTAGACCCAAATTGGTCCTTCTTTCCCATCTGCACAATTTGATCCAAATGGATCCCAAACATTCCCAAATCGAAAGGTAGTCTCCAAGATTTTTAAGAGGACCAATTTCAATGTCCACAACCTTCTTTGGAAGTGAAACACTAAATGAGTTCCAAGCTCCAGGTCAATCTCACCCAAAACAAGGCTACTAGCTTTAGGCCTAATTAGGCTCCTTTTCTGCAATAACTCTTAAAAAATTCAAACAAGTATGAAAATAAACTCCATATCCTGATACCCTTTATCAAGGAACTAAGTATTTTCTAGTTCTTGGCTCTCAGAGGTGTTCGTACAATACCTCCTACATTCATGCCTAAAATTCAGGGTTTTAGGTCTTTTCCACTGTCTGCTCAAGAAATGAATTTCCTTGGATACAAAATTATCTTACCCAGACTCATCCTCCAAGTTAGGGTTCTTTTAATAACTCTACTACCTCCCCACATTCACTGATTGAAGCTATGAATGCTTTCAATCCTTCTAGCAAGCTCTGCAATCACTGGTGATCCCTAGCCATGCCACACTGGCTCACCTAGGGCATCACTTTAAAATTGGCTGCCATAACTTCCTGGGCTCCTCCTTCACTATAAAAAATTTACATGGAGTCACCTTCCATAATCCAAGAGCCCGTGCAATTTCCACGGTGGAAAATGGATTTATGACCCCATTTGTTCACAGTGCCTAGTTCAGGACAGCGACAGTGCTGAAAATAAAATAATTTAAACAAGCAACTAAAACTGTTGAATCCAACCAAATAACACCACAAAATGTCTTCAATCAACCTACATTACTCAAATCAATTCTCACAGAAGTTGATTCAATCCATTAAAGAGTTTGATCTTCACAAAACACAAAAACTATAACAGTATTCTCAATTTATAGTCCGTACACAAAATGTATTCAACTTTCCAACCCTAAAAAAAGATTGAGGATGGTCTTATATAGTTGACCAAGACACTAAAAAACTGATTTTAGACAGTTAAGGAACTAATTCCTTCGAAGTTGCATTCTTGTCATGAATGTTGTCAATGACAACATTGACAACTTTTGCAACTTTTTGGATATGCTATCCAAACTTGGTCTAACCTTGTCCAAATTTGTCCAAACCACTAGTTAGGATGAAATAACATCAAATAGGACCTCTAGTCCCTTATTTGACTCATTTGGCAATGAAATACCAAAAACACCCTATTGGACCTAAATGGACACAAAGTCTCTAAGGACCTAACAAGACACATCCTCCTACTTAAGACACTAGGACTCTTGGTCCCTTTATTCACCTAGTGGTCTGGATAGAACCACTACAAGCCAAAACATAGAATAATCCCTAAGTTACATTGTATCAACTATCCCATCTAGGTGCTCCTACACCATACTCCCCCAAAAGGAAAATTTATGTCACTCCTGTGGACAGTAGATCCTCTGAGATGCCCACCTTCTTGAAATATGCCTCTACAATCCATGAGGCCTCTGACTCTGGTCTATCCTTCCACTGAATCAAATGTTCCATGTAGACCTTGTTTCTAGTAGTCTTCTTAACTCGGGAGTCTAGAACTTTTTCAGCTACCATCTGAAACTTTGGAGGTAAGACAACAACCTCCACATCATCACTGACCCCCTGACTGTTTGGATTGATCTCATCCATCTGCCCTCTGAACTAGATTAAATCTTGAACATTAAACACTAGAGATATGCTCAAGTCTGAAGGTAAGTCCACTTTATAGGCATTAGCCCCATATTTTGCCAATATTTTGCAAGGTCCCGCCCTTTTCATCTAAATCTTGGTAGGGACACCCTTCTGTAGCCTTGATTTATTCAAATGGACCTTGACATAGTCACCCACCTCAAACTAAACATCCTTCCTCTTTTAATCAACTTTTGCCTTTACCTTTTGTTGACTGTCTTGGATTTGCTTTCTGACTTGGTCTTGTATCTCCTTCATGGTATGGGTGAAGTCCTCTGCATGGCCACTTTTGTACTCCATCCCTACAAGATCCCTGAGCTCACAAACACCCCTTGGGTGCATCCCATAAACAACCTCAAATGGGCTCTTTCCTGTCATCCTATTCTTACTATATTGTAAGCATACTCTGCTGGGGGAATGACCGCATCCCAAGTCTTCCCATACTCCTTAGTTAGGCACCTCAAAAGGTTACCCAACACCCTGTTTACCACCTTAGTTTGGCCATCAATCTAAGGGTGGTAAGTTGAACCAAAAGATAGATTAGTTCCCAATCTTGACCACAAAGTCCTCCAAAAATGACTCATAAATTTCACATCCCTATTAGAAACTATACTCAAAGGAAGACCATGAATCCTCACAATCTCCTTAAAAAAAAAAAGCAATGTGACTAGCATCATTAGTAGTTTTTCATGGGATGAAATGCCCCATTTTACTAAATCTATCAACAACTACATAAATGCTATCATACCCATGTTTAGTCTTGGGTAAGCCTATAATAAACTCCATACTCAAACACTCATGTGGCCTATTAGGGACTGGTAGAGGCTGATATAACCCTGCATTACTCGTTCCTCATTTTGCCTTCATGCAAACAACACACTGCTCCACATACTTGGTGACATCTTTCACCAGCTTTGGCCAATAGTAGAACCTTTGGACTAGTTCCAAGGTTTTGTCCTTACCAAAATGACCACTTAGAGAACCATTATGTTTCTCTTGGATGAGGTTCATCCTCATTGACCCTTTAGGTACACACAACTGATTTCCCTTGAACAACAATCCATTTTGTAAATTAAAATTAGAGAACTTGCTGTGAAAATGATTTTCAAAATCAACACATACCTTATAGGCCTCACCAAAATCTACATCTACTTTGTAGAGGTCTCTAAAAATATCAATCCCAATGCTATTCAAGTGGACTTCTTGCACTGTCAAAAATCTCCTACTTAAGGCATCTGCCACCTTATTAAGTTGACCCTTCTTGTGCTTTATAGTGAAAGTGAATGCCTACAAGTACTCCATCCACTTCAAATGTCTATTGTTAAGCTCTTCTTGTGTGTTGATGTAACTAAGAGCCTGATTGTCAGTAAATACCACAAATTCCTTAGGCAATAGATAATGCCTCCACCTTCTCAAAGATTGAACTAGAGCGTATAGTTCCAAATCATAAGAAGAGTATTTCTTCTTAGCCTCATTTGGTTTCTCACTAAAGAAGGCAATTGGTCTGCCCTCTTGACTCAATACACCCCCTACTGCCATTCCACTAGCATCACATTGAATGGTAAACAACTTCTCTAAGCTTGGCAATTGTAGGACTGGTTGAGTAGCCACTTGTTTCTTCAACAACTCAAAGGCTTTCCCTACTTCTACTATCCATGTGAACTTAGTTTTGACCCCACCCTTAATTGTATCCATCAATGGTCCACATATCCCACTGAAATTTCTTATAAACATCCTATAAAATTGGGCAAGGCCATGAAAAATCCTTACCTCAGTGGTTGTGGTAGGTGGAGGCCAGTTCAGGATAGCAACAACTTTGTCTTTGTCCATCTTTAAAGACCCCTTGGACACTACAAAGCCCAAGTAGACTAGTTCTTATTTGAAGAACTCACACTTCTCAAGGTTGATAGCAAATTTCTCTTCATGAAACCTTTTCAATACTACCTCTACATGTCTGATATGCTCCTCTCTTGTCTTGTTAAATATCAGTATATCATCAAGATATACCACTACAAACTTCCCTATGAAGTCCTTGAGCACCTCATTCATGAGCCTCGTGAATGTGCTTGGAGCATTAGAGAGGCCAAATGGCATAACAAGCCATTTATATAACCCATCTGTGGTCTTGAATTTCATTTTCCATTCATCACCTTCCTTCGCCCTGATTTGGTGATAAGCACTCTTCAAATCCAGCTTTGTAAAGTACATTGCCCCTCCTAGGCAATCCATAAGATCCTCTATCCTAGGTATAGGAAACCTATACCTTATAGTGATTCTATTTATAGCCCTTGAGTATGTGCATAATCTCCATATTCCCCCCTTCTTGGATGCCAAAAAAACCATGACTGCACAAGGGCTAATGCTCTTCTTGATCAAGCCTTGATCCAAGAGCTCTTGCACTTGTCTAGCTACCTCCAAGTTTTGATCTAGAGTTAGCTTGTATGCTTATTTTTTGGGCAAGGATGCCCCTGGTACAAATTCTATTTGATGACTTATAACCCTCTTAGGTGGTAGGGTTGCAGGAGTGCCATCACTCACTATGTCCTTGTACTTCTCAAGCAATTCTTGCACCTACTTTGGTAATGGCTCCTTCACTGATTGTTCCTCCTCCTTAGGTCTTAGCACAATAGCATAACCTTCCCCATCATCATCCTTGATGTCATTTACAAACTCCTTACCACTGCATAACATAACATTAGGAGTTTTTGTCTGTGGCTCTTCATCCTCTAACAAAGACTGAATTTTGAAAGTCTTCCCTCCTTTCTTGAATGTGATGGAATTATCCTTCTCATCATACACTGCCCCACTATCAAATTTTTAAGGCCTCCCAAGAAGCAAATGGAAAGCATCCATTGGTAGGATGTCACAAAGCAATCTGTCCCTGTACCCTGCTATTGAGAACTCTACCCATGTTTTCTCATTGACCAGCACACTTTGGCCTTTGTTGAGCCATGTCACCTTATAGGGGTTCACATGGGGTATCTTGGCTAGCTTAAGTTTCACCACTGCCTCTTCTGAAATAATATTTTCAGTTGAACCAGATTCCAGTATCACTTTGCAGACTTTGCCTAAGATCTTACATCTTATTCTAAACAGAGCTCTCCTATTCTTGGGCTCGTCTTTGATTGGCTGCCTTATCAACACTCTTTTGAACATTAAATTCTCACCCATCTCTGAATCCAAATGGTCTACTTTATGGTTTTTGACACTTGAGGTGTCTTCATGTGTATATGCTATCCTCTTGTCACTATTTGCTACAGAAGGTTTGTCTGGACATCTATAGGCTAGATGGCCTAGTTGTCCACAATAATAACATTTCATGGTTGCAAAATAAGAACTACTCCTACCTCCTCTTCCTCTGTTAGGGCCACAATGATTACCTCTGCCTCTGTTATAGCCTCCTCTTGAACTGCTTTCAGTCTGCTTCTCTATCAACTTGTTCTCTCCTTGGGATCTTTGTTCACTACCCCTACCTTGGTAGCCTCCTCTTTGACCCCTTTGGTCTCTTCCTCTGCCTCTATTATTTTTGGTATTCTTGAAGCCAGAATCCCCTTTCTTCTTATTCTTTTCTTCCACTCTTATAGCCAATTGACGACACTTTTGAATTGTATGTGTCCATAGGCTAATCTCCTCTTAGATGTTCCACTTCAATCCACCCAAGTATCTAGCCACTTTGATTGACTCTTCTTCCTGCAATTTAGACCTTAGACACAATCTCTGGAATTCCTCAGTATATGAGGACACATCTAGGTCTTTTTGTTTCAAGTTTTGTCTCTTCCTATGAAGTTGGATCTCATAATCCTCTGGAAGATAATTCTTTTTTAACTTAGTTACCATGGCATTCCAATTTTCTATTGGTTGTTTTCCCATGCTCACCCTTTCATCCTGAAGGTATTTCCACCAAGTCAAGTCTGACCCTTTGAGTCTAGACTTGGCCACTTTGATCTTTTGGGCTTCAGATATACCCTCACACTCGAAGTGATTCTCCATTGCTTCAATCCAGTCCATGACTATTTCAATCTCCATATTTTCTCCAAACAAAGGTATTCCTTCCAAATCCTTTCCACTTAATGCCTTTATGGCCTTCACAAAAGGTTCCTCATTCAACACTGGATATGGTTCAGGGATGAAGTCTTCCTCTTCAATCTTTTAATCACCCCTACTGTTGGTTTCAGCTTCAAAGTCTTTCTTCCTAGCTGCATCTGCTAGTTCTTCCATCTTCAACCTCATTACTTCCAAGGTACTCTCAAGGAGTCTATTTTTATCCTTTTGCTCTTCCATGTCCTTGGCTAGTTATTCATTTGACACCATCTTTGTAGAACCACTAGATTCTGTAACCACCTAAAATTGGTCTGTTGCAACTATAGACCCTATTTGCCCTAAGTGTGATCATGCCCTCGATTTATGTCCAAACGACCCTGTTACTGTTTGACATATTTCTTTTAATCAATTTAATGTCCTAGGTGATTTTTATCACTGATTTATGTTATCTATTGTAGCCATACAATTCAAATCAAT